>PVIJ01010493.1:0-59926 GCA_004024925.1 Scalopus aquaticus
TTTTTTTTTTTTTTTTTATTTAACTGGAAGGTTAAAAAACACTGGTCACTCCCATACTTTTTCATATTTCATAAATCTATGAAGATATCTTATTAAATCTTATGAATGATCATTTTAGATTGGACTGTAATGCCATTCATACATACTAACATCTGAATCGCTCTTTTTTTAATCTCTCTTGCACTCAAAAACTATTAAGGATCTCTGTAATCCAAATGCTTCAGTTAATTAATAGGTATTTTGATACAGATGACTATAGATCACTTAATTTTGTTAGGTTTTTACAAAATGACAATGAGCATAATTGGGATGAAAACAAATGAAAATTAAGCACCTCTTTAAGATTTCAGGTAAAGAATCAGACAGTATGTTTATAAAGGTTAGCAATTTAACATTAGGTAAACTTACAATATCATTTATCAAAAAGTTATCTCCCTATGAGTAAAATATATACATATACATACATATATACATATACATAGATATGTATGTCTTCCTTCTAATTGGGAGGTGGGAAACAGAAAAGAGTAAAACTTAGACCAGTTTTACTGATTACTATGCAGCTTCAAACGCACAGCACTGGATATCACCATTATGAGGGTTATGAGAACTAAGCTTCACGAATTTCTCATATCACTTTTTCTTAAAACCAAACTCTGCTACAAATATTACCAAATACACCTGTGCCATGGAAATATCAGAAGTGAAGAGGATAAAAAACAGGATTAGAAGAAGGAAAAAGAAATAATTCAATCTTTTTATGTCTCCTACATAAAAAACAAAAAGTTCATAAATTCTCACATAATGACTCAAATATTCCAAAATCATTAATAATTAACAGGAAAGAGATGTTTTTAATGCGCTAGTAAATAAAGCATATTCTAAATGTCCAATCTCCTGTTACCGTGGACAGTCTAATTTTACAACTACAATTCTCTTATTTTCATCATTTTTCTCTTGATTTTCAAAGGTTTCACAATGCTAGCACAAAAAGTGAAACCCCTTTATGGTCAAATTACCTGAGTCCTCATTAATTTCATTGTCATCATATACATTTAACTGAAGAGTCCTCAAGAGTCTTTCCTGCTGGGGTATCATTCAGTAGGGTTAAAAGTTAGACACTGCATTTTGCTTAGCTGAACAACACTGGGAGACATAAAGTAGACAAGAAAGGGAAACCAGGCTCTGGGTCCACATGACCAACAGGGGGTTATCAAGAATTCTGGGGAATGCAGAAACAAGGCAAACAGACATGCGTGAGGAAGGTTGACCGAAGCTGGATGTCCCAGCAGGTAACAACCAGCAGAGACAGACACCCTGAGTGAGTCCATGAAATCAAGTTACAAAGGAGAGCCCCAAACCTTTCTTCACATACAGACAACCTCTTTGTCTCACCCTCTTCTCCCCTTTGCAGGGTATTCAACAAATCTTCCTTTTCTGTCCCTCATTCCGTGTCTGGTGAATTCTTCCACCCCTGTACCTCCAGCCAACACCCCAATTTCCCTACAACATTTCCCATCTGTTAAATGAACATCTGATGGTTTGGCCACTGTCAGAAACAAGTTTCAGACACATATTTTTTCCCTTTCTAACATTTTCAGATATGTATTTGGAAAACTGAATGAGGAAAGGAAGGCATTATTCTAACACTCAAGTTTATAATTTCTTTTTTTTTTATAATTTTTTTTTAAGATTTTATTTTATTTATACATACAAGCTGGGGTACAAGCCAGAGGCGTGGGGAGGCGAGAGGGTTCACCAGAGACAGAGTGGGGAGCAGAACAGGCAGATCAGAAGTACACTGCTGAGGGGAGCAGCGAGCGAGGCAGGAGAGGTCTGCCGCACCACGTGGGATTCTCCCCGGCCAGGTGTCGAACTCGCGTCGCCGCTGCCGACAGCTCCACAGCGCAGCGCTCAACCGCTGCGCCACCGGGGAGGCCCTCTCAAGTTTATAATTTCTACTATGACATCCTCCTTCAGGGTCTCGATCAGCATGTATACCTTAGATAACATCGTGACTGAATTCTAAGAGATGCTAGTAAACAAGCACTGCCTCCAGCAATACCAGCTTCTTCCTTCCTCTCTAACTTGCAGCAACTCTCTAACTTCTAAGCTAGGGATATGATACTCACAGGACCATTGTGAAAAACACTGAATTCTTCCACTTCACCCAGATGTCCGTGATAAAGCTTTAGAGTGCAAGAATTACTGGGAAATGTTTGAGTGCTGTGTTTAAATTCCAAAAGCTAAATATAACTCTGAGCCTCAGTCACTCCTCTGCTGAAACTCTCCAATCGCATCCCATCTCCTCCCCAACCTATAACCTCCTCCACTATAACCAAACTACTCTCCCTGTAATTTCTTCAACTCACTAAGCAAACTCCCAACTCAGGGCCTTTGTAATTTTTGCACCATATGCCTGGACTGTTCTCCCAGAGAACCACAAGAACGATTCCCCACTTCCATCTGTTCTCTTTCCAAATGTTATCTTCTCAGAAAGGCCTTCCCCAATTATCCTATATAAATACATAGACAATAGAGTACCCCACCCACCCTAACCCAACTCACAGTCACTTTTATCTCATTCTACTTGGTGTTGTTTTAGCCTACCTTACTCTCAATGAGAATTAGGGACTTTGTTTTATTCTTTTCTAGCTGAGCTCCAGTAGCCAAAAGAGAACTTGGTCTGCATTAGGTATTCAAATAATCGGTGACTAAAAAATTGAATGAATACATAATATATGGGGAGATAATACCTATAGGGAAGTTTGTTGAAAAAATTAGAGTTGGTATATGGTAAGTATCTTACACACTGTAATTCAATTATTGGGGATGGAGGAACAAAACACACTGGGTCTTGTGTGTAGAGATTAATTCATTTGAAAATTATAATTATTTAAACATTTAGACAAAAAAATAGCAATCACCTGTCCTGTGCTAGGTGTTTTCACTTCTATAATCACAAACACTGCTGAATATCATATTAGCATTACTTAGACTGTGAAATGTCCTTGCCAGTCACCCAATGCAAGTGAGGCTATACTATCGAAAAGAGCCAACAGTACATTTACAATTGCTACTGTAAGAGAGGCTTCAGAACAGTGTCAGCAGTGTTACCCCAAAAGAATGAAGCCTCTATATAGATCAGGCCATGTGACAGTAAACAATTAGCAGTCCTTTACAAAGATCTGGGTGCAAACCCATCAAGCCAGATCAAAAGCACCAAACAAAAAGTACCCTTCAACAAGAAGTGTCAAACTTTTTATTTGAAAGGTGTAACGTATTCTTAACTGACAAAAGGGGGTGAGGGGAGCAAGTTTACTAACCCCCTGGCTAATAGCTACACAGAAGTAGAGGCCGGCAGGTGGCAAGTACAATTCTCTTCCATGTCATAACATAATTAAAAGTGGTTTAATTTTTTTTTAAAAACGGTTCTTTATGAAGGACACAACTGCATGTAAATCCACTTTAGAGGTAATTTAAGTAACCAATTGTAAAATCAAGGGCTAAAACCAAAATCTATAATCTTCAAAAAATACTGTTTTTTTTCCTTTGCAACATCAATAAAAATATGCACAGCCCACCCAATTCTGTATCCTTTTCTCAATCATATAGTTATGAAGAAGAAAAGAAAGCACAAGTATTTATATTTTAAAAAGTATTGATAATTCAGCCCCAAAAAGAGTAAATAAAAGTATTTAAAAGATCTACATTCAAAATATCTATTATTTTCACTGGGAACTAACAAAGAATAATCTTTTGCATTTATGTGCATAACTTAATGCTATTTCAAATCTTCATTTATACACAGTAAATACAAAAGATAATGTTGGCAATAAAAAATGTACATTAGAGAATTAAGAACTGTTTTCACCAATTTAATTATTGTTCCCTTAAAATCAGTAACTCTGGAAGCCATCAACAACTTCAATAATACTGCCATTGATTAAGATATCTTAAGAACTCTTTAGTTCATCCACTTGTTTTCTCTGTATGTCACGGAAGAGTGAAATCAGACTGTGTTTTTCTTTATTTGACTTACTTCAAAAAGCATATATTCTAGGTCCATCCATATCGTTGCAAATGACAGGATATCATGTTTTTTATAGCTCAACAGTATTCTGTTGTGTGTGTGTGTATGTGTGTGTGTGTGTATATATATCACAACTCTCTATCATCTCATGGCTCAATGAGCATTTAGGTTGTTCCTAGCTCTTGGCTATTGCAAATAATGCCACAATAAATACAGGTGTGCAAATATCCCACCCAGGATTTCAAGAATCAACAGTGGATGAAGACTAGAAGTTTCAGTACTCAATATTGAGTAGGCATATCATCACTTAATCCCTCAATTTTCAGTATGAAACCCATTTCCTATGTAACTGTAAATGAAGTCCCCCAATCCACAGATATTCTATTTATCCTCTACTGAAAATAAACATCAAAACAAAATGGTGGTTACCAGAGGTTAAGGGGTATGGAGCATGAACAAATCAGGTAAAGGGGGTTAACTGTATGGTAGTGAATGGAAACTAGACCTTTGGTGGGATCACAATGCATACAAATGCCAAACTATAATGCTGTACATATCTAAAACCTACGTAATGTTATAAACCAATGTTAACTCAATAAAGTTGAGTTAAAATATTCTTTCTAATAAAAATGGAAAGAAAATAAACCTCAAAACTTCTACCAAGATGAAAGAGATCAGCCACTAAATGAGATAATGTTATATCCAGAGGAAGGTAGACTAGAAATGGCAGTGAATAGGTAGGATTTGAGAATACAAGGAGAACAGTTTAAGGTACCTATGGTGATTCATCAAAACCATGTGAGACAGGTATCACTCTGATGCCCTGACAAACTTGGTTACAAATATGTACACAAAACTACCAAAAAAAAAAAGTTATGAACCTCTGCCTATGACAGGCCATGTCCAAGACCCTGAAGGAGGCAAACATATCTACACAAAACTTCAAACTCATTTCTTACTAACTTAACAAATGCTCATATTATACTCCATGAAAGGAAACTTTCCTGGTGACCAGAAACTG
Source organism: Scalopus aquaticus (assembly GCA_004024925.1). Taxonomy (NCBI): domain Eukaryota; kingdom Metazoa; phylum Chordata; class Mammalia; order Eulipotyphla; family Talpidae; genus Scalopus; species Scalopus aquaticus. The sequence continues at coordinate 5,055 of PVIJ01010493.1, forward strand.
TGATTTAAAATGTCTGGTGCTCCCAGTGAGAATGGCACACATTAAAAAAACAGGCAACAACAAATGTTGGTGAGGATGTGGAAAAAAAGGAACTCTCCTACACTGCTGGTGGGAATGCAAACTGGTCCAACCACTATGGAAAGCTGTATGGTGGTTCCTCAAACTGATAAAAATGGAGCTTCCATACAACCCAGAAATACCACTTCTGGGAATCTACCCAAAGGACACAAAAACATTAACCCAAAAGGATACATGCACCCCTATGTTTATTGCAGCACTGTTTACAGTAGCTAAGATATGGAAACAACCCAGATGCCCAAAAATAGATGACTGGCAAGAAGATGTGGTACATATACACAATGGAATACTATTCAGCAATCAAAAAAGACAAACTCATGTAATTCACAGCAACATAGATGGAGCTAGAAAGGATCTTGCTCAGCTAAATAAGCCAAGAGGAAAAAGGAAAATATCGAATGGTTTCACTTATAAGAAGAATATAGGGGAATCAAATAAGAGATCAGGAGGAGAAAACAACAAAACAAAAACAAACACTAGCAGGCAACCATAAATGAGAGACATTCAGTGAGGGAGGATGGGGTTCAAAATGGGGGAGAAAAGAGCACAAGGGACTATGATGATGGTTCATGGGTGAATTGGTGGTGGGTAACCCATTGGGAATACACAATAATCCAAAAGATATAAGTAAAAAAAATAAAATGTCTGGTGCTCAACTGTCCAATTGTAAAAAACCTCTAATTGTTATGTGGTTTTTTTTTAAAGATCTATTTATTTATGCATACAAGCTGGGGTACAGGCCAGAGGTGTGGGGCAGCAAGAGGATTCACCAGAGACAGAGCAGGGAGCAGAACAGGCAGATAGCCGGAAACACACTGCTGAGGGGAGCAGCGGGCGAGGCAGGAGAGGTCTGCTGTGCCATGTAGGAATCTCCCTGGCCGGGCGTGGAACTCATGTTGCCGCTGCCGCTGCCGCTGCCAACAGCTCCACAGCTCCACAGCTCCACAGCTCCACAGCTCCACAGCTCCACAGCTCCACAGCTCCACAGCTCCACAGCGCAGCGCCTAACCGCTGCGCCACCAGGGAAGCCCTAATTATTAAGTATTGATTCATTCACTTGTTAAAAGTAACCTAAAAGAAATGGCAAGCCCCACACAACCCAATATAGTTTAGAAATGGGTATGAACAAATAGTGGTTTGTCCAAATCCAGGTCTTAATGAATTCCAAACAACTTAATACTCTGAGCAGAAAGCAGAATCCTTTTTCTGCCAAAACCTATGTTCTTTTCAACCACTTAAACTTCAGTTTCTTTAACTAAATATGGAGACTAATATCTCATGAGGTTATTTTGAGAATTATCTGAAATAATGAATGTATTAATAACTATTACTGCTGCCTGAAACATCATGGATAGAGAGTTAATGATTATTATAAAACTTACTTACTTTTAAACATTAACTTAAAAGAATAATGGAAAATCTTCTAAAAGCATTTAAAATTAACACTGTTAAGTGTTTTGAATTATATTATACAAATGTCCACTAAGTATCCTTCTGTGACAAGTTTCATACATATCTAATTGCATAAAGTTACAAAAAAATCCTTCTTACCAAAAAGATGCAAATTTTTATTACCCATATAATTTCATAAAACTTAAGTTTTTAACTGTCATTACAAAGTGACAGAAAATATTTATCCAACAAAGTTCAAAAGTAGACAATAATGATTCAACCAACTCAAATTTTTCATTAACTTTAGTTATGTTATATAATAATGAAATGTCTCTCATTTCTGTATGTGTATCAGAAAGTCACCTTTTTGCTGATGCTGAATCTTACTGTATTACAGTAAGACAAGATAAGAAAACCCAAACTTAAGAATTTAAACAAATGGAACACTGCCACAAAATCATCTTATTGGTTATACTATACATACATCAAAAATTAAAAAATTGAAGTCAGGAGATTTCTAGATGACTTAACCTGACTGACCTGGTGTACTCACTGAGAGCCCCACCTTGAAAAACATGAAACTGAATTATTTTCTGCCTCTGAAAAAGAAATAATTATGGGAATATTTGAATTTACTCTGATCACAAACTAAAAGAATTAATGACTATATTATTTAGATCTCTTTAAATATAAGATTTTGCGATTTTTTTTAAAGATTTACTTATGTATGCATACAAGAGCTGAGGTGTAGGTGGTGAGAGGATTCACCAGAGACAGAGTGGGGAGCAGAACAGGCAGAGCTACTGAAATACACTGCTGAGGGGAGCAGTGGATGTTGCAGTGGCTGCAGATAGCTTCATAGTGCTAAGACCCTGGTGGCCCTTTGCGCCACCAGGGAGGCCCAAGATTCTGCTATTTTTTAAACGAGCTAATTTTAGAAAATTTTTTTTTAATTTTAATTTTTAAAAAAGAAACCTGATATTAAATAGGTATGAACTTGCATAATACTATTCAGGAAAAAATTAGATTTACACTCTCCATCTTGAGTAAATTTTCCTACAGAGGAGCAAGCATGAATTTTAGGGCAATGGACAGCAGCTAAATTAAGACTGAGACTGAGAAAGGGGACAGAAGGTGGATATGTTCAAGGTAAAGTTGAAGGTGAAATCAACTGAGGAACCTACAGCAGGAGTACATGCATGACCCAATATCAAAGCAAACTATGGTTCAGGAATCTAGATAGTAGGGCAGGACGTAAGATGGTTTCAGAAAAATACAGAGACAACAAATCTTCAAACAGATGCACTCTGATAATTGACATGAGTCTTGCAGCACAGAGCATATGTCATAAGCAACAAACAGTATTTCAATATTGAAGCCAGAGAATTTTGGTCATCCTTTCATTTAGAAGCATGAACCCAGCCAGCGAAGTTAGTGGAATTCTGTCTCAGAGGTGATGTAATGAAGACAGGGTAACTACTTGAATTGTCGCTTGAAACAACTAGATTCTGACATTACTTATGATAGGGGAAATGATTTCAACCAACCAACATCAAGCAATGATCTGAGGCCATCTGACTGTTGCCACAAAACAATTTCTAAATACTTTAAATATCCAGCAATCTCTAAAGCCTGGTAAACTCCTCTTTCAAGACAGTCCAACACCAAATATTTATAAAATCTTCTCTGCTCCTCCCCCCACCCACTGTCCTGATAAAGACTATATATCTTGTTGATACGAGTGCATGATTTTGAAGAATGATACTTTTCATTAATACATGAATCTTATAACAGAAATGCCCATACATGTTACAAAAGAGGATAGTAGTCAAGTCAAATTTCACTTGAGCACATTACTACCTCATTTTAATTATATCATGTCCAGTAAATCAGACAGAAACATACAAATGAACTGATTGTAATTCAATTCTATCAAAATGCAGCTAAGAATGAATGGCCCCAATCTGAATGAGAAAATAAAAAGCAATAGTTTATTTAGTATCAGATGGTTTCACTTATAGGAGGAATGTTCTAATAAATTAAAAAATAAAAATTAACAGGCAGCCATAAATCAGACATTCTGCAGGGGGAGGGGGACAGAAAGGGGAAGGAAGAGCACAAGGGACTATGGTGATGGTACAAGATGAACTGGTGGTGGAAATTTTATGAGGACTACACCTGAGAGGAGAAAGCATACATTGTACAAAAAGGAAGAATGATGTAAAATATTTATAAAAAAAAACCAACAATAGTTTGATGTAGTATATAAAAATTATATTTGTTACTTGTAAATTAGCACCAAATAGTACTTATCTTTATACTGTACAAAGATTAGAAGGGATTTTATATCAATACCACAATGCAATTGATTATGGCATCAAAATGATTGCTTATATTACTACAAAAAAAATATACTGCCTGAAACAATCACTCTTCTTGTGCTTCATAGGTCCATACTCACCTTCACATTTTTCAAGAATCTGGACTGTTTCTCCTATTTCTAAGACCAACCCTTGAGGGACAGATCCTCGAAAGCTGCATATCACTACAAAAACAAACATACATATTAATCAGCATTTTAAATACTGAAACACAGTCGGTGTCACTGATATTAAACTATATGTCTTAAATATAGCCTCTCTTTTACTAATTCATCTTTCAAATGTGTAAGTCACTTCCAACTTAATCTATATTTTTAAGATAAGTAGTTCAGAACAGTAAAATATATTGTGGCAACATTACCATTCCTGAGTAATGTGTGAACACATGCATATCTATGAAAACATTTCTGCAAAAAGTCTCTATCTGTCCCTCAGGATTACTTCTGTTCAAGTATCCTTTATGGGTAAGTATGTATCAATTTCTTAAGAAAAATGAACACTGGAAGCTTCTTACCTACTAAAAACAAATGTTTTTTTACAGATTTATTTTTATTTCTTTATGCAGACAAGAACTGGAGTGTAGGCCAGAGGTGGGGGTGGTGAGAGGATTCACCAGAGACAGAATGGGGAGCAGAACAGGTGGATCTACTGAAATACACTGCTGAGAGGAGCAGTGGGTCAGACAGGAGAGGTCTGCTGCACTATGTGGGTTAGCTCCCTGTCTGGGGATTGAACTCATGCCACAGTGGCTGGTGACTCATGCCGCAGAGGCTTGTGATACCTTGATAGTGCTGAGACTTCAACTCTTATCGCCTGCACTACTGGGGAGGCCCAATAAAAATATTTTTTAAAAGAATCACCAAATAACCAAGATTATGCTTATCAAAATCAGCAAGGTTATGCTTATCAAAATCAGCACTCAAAACACAGTTGATATTAATGTGATTAATAAGTAAATGATGTATATAAAGACATTACAAAAATATACCAACAGATTTGCAAATTTAGAGTATATCGACAAATTTAGAGAAGTTAAAACTTACAAAATATCTACAAAGGCACTTCCAAGAATTACAGATGGCCAGCAGGCACATGAATAAAAAATGTTCAACATCACTTACAATCAGAAAAATGCAAATCAAAACCACAATGAGATACCATTTCACCCCTGAGAGAACATCCCATATCAAAACCACCAGAAACAACAAATGTTGGCAAGCATGTGGAGAAAAAGGAACCCTCATACACAGTTGGTGGGAGTGTAAACTGGTCCATTCCCCATGGAAAACATGGAAGGTTCTCAAAATATTAAAAATAGATATAACATATGACCCAGCAATTCCATGCCTTGGTATTTATCAAAAAAAATGCAGAAACAATAATTTGGATAAAAGCAATAACTGCACTCCTATGTGCATTACTAAGCTATTGACAATAGCCAAAAGCCAAATTAGGGAAACAACCTGAGTCCCCACGGACAGACGAGTGGGTAAAGAAGATGTGATACACATGCACAACGCAATAATACTCAACTATAAAAAAGACTGAATCTTGCCATTTGCAACATTGGATAGAACTTGCCATTTGGATAGAACTAGAGGGGATTATGTTCCGTGAAATAAGTCAGAAGAAGAAAGACAAATGGAGTATTATAAGAATAGGGGTATTTTAACTACTCGCACAGAATAGAGAGAAATAAAGGAAGAGACAAAACTAAACCAAAAGAAACCCTAGAAATCTGTCTGCAGAACTGAGGCTACCAGGGAAGACTGGGGCAGGGAACAAATGGTTTAAGTCCCACTGGTTTGTGGTGGAGGATAACAGGTGCTTTGGTGGTGGATGTGGTGTGAGTAACATATATCTGAAGAGCCATATACACATATACAGTGTTATTATCCAGTGTTACCTCAATAACAAGTAAATAAAATGAACAATATTGAAAAACAATACGCAATCTCTAAGCCATCATTGGTAAGTAAAACTGCGATAAATCGTATGAGTACTTAACAACATAACATCCCAGTTCTACTCCCTAACAAATTCTTTATTGAAGCTCTTGTTACTATTTCAATCTCTGAAGCTTTCATTACCATCGTCTTTAAATTTGTCACTAACTGACAAGAATATTAAAATCAACAATAGCCTTCACTGTTTGAAATTGGGTAGTTTATGCATATACTGTGCAAACTTTATATTTTAATACCTATCTTCATTGTAAACTAATTTTCAAATGACTTTTTTGAAAGTTAATGTAAAAAAAGAGAGAAAACAAGTGTTTGCTAAAAAAGCAAGAGCTTAAAAGACAGGGTTTTCTTTTTGTTTCTAACATTTTAAAAGGACAGGCTTATTAGAAAAAAGGAGGGGAAAAAAAAAGAGGCACCTGCGTAAGAGAGCTACTGAAAAGACAGCTGTCTCCTATAATCATGGATGTATATTCAGGCCTATATTCTATTTGTAGGCAAAGCACAAAGAATAAACCTGTTAGTAGATTACTTCACCCTATTCCCATCATGACTGACAAATACATAAAAAGATACAGGATAGTGTCAGCTTTAAAACTATGCCCTTTATCATTACTCTTTTGGTTTTGTACCATCTTTCACTTCAAATAATTATGAGTTTACCAGTGGCAAAGATTGAAGACCTCTGAAAAACAACATAAGACAGATATACTAACTTTATTTTACATGCTGATATATTTATCAGCTTGAAGTTTTTTCATACTACGTTAAAGTTTTTTTTAAAGTTTAAAGTTTTTTTTATTTATTTATGCACACAAGCTGAGGTACAGGCCAGAGGCATGGGGTGGCGAGAGGGTTCACCAGAGACAGAGTGGGGAGCAGAACAGGCAGATCAGAAATACACTGCTGAGGAGAGCAGTGGGTGCAGCAGGAGAGGTCTGCTGCGCCATGTGGGAATCTCCCCGGCCGGGCTTGAACTCGTGTTGCTGCTGGCGACAGCTCAACAGCACAGCGCTTAGCCACTGCGCCACCAGGGAGGCCCTACATTAAGTTTTTTAAAAAGATTTAAATTTATGATTAAAAAGGGGGAATATAAATGGTTTTCCTTGATTTTTTATCAACTATTGCTCATATACTCAAGGAGTCAATGCCAAATCTGAAGTAAACGAACAAGCTGAGACAACACTTAGGACAATATGAAGTGGAATCTACTACGATATGTTAAAATTATATACATGGAGCACAAAAAGGCTTAGTTAGGAAAGTTTACAAAGCTTGTGAAAATGTAAGATAATCACTCACTGTAGTATTCCTTGGCAAGTACTCTGCAAAAATTATATAACTTTATCATGTTAGTCTACCATTATTCAACACTAACTGCATTTGCTCTCATGCACTTATTCATCTTCACTTCTGTAAATTTTTATGAAAAACAGAAGCTGAAAACTCTGGTTTGCTCAAATGCATAACAGTAAGATGACTGAATAGTGTCATGGTCTATTGCAATTTTGATTGAGCTTAGAGTTGGGACTGAAATCTTTCTGAATGAAAACTGTCCTCAACCACTATAATCAAACAATTAGATATTAGCTTTTTCTTCAGTCTTGACAATGTTTCTTCATGTCAAACTTATATCTACAGTAAAGTTATTTCAGTAAGTTGAATTAAATCTATCAAGCTACTTTATACATTTCCCATGGTGCTAAAGTTAAAATAAGAAGAAGGATCTCCATTCTTGAATCTGCAGCACATACATTTTTGTGATGAAGGTACAGTTCCTGAAGAGTATTCCAAACCTCAATGTAATTGCAAAGGAAATTTCCATATTTCAAAATCCATTTAACAATGCAACTGAGGGATTTCCACTTAACCATCAGTTGGAAGTACTTTAATCTGCCATGTAATGACATGCTAAATGGCAAACAAGAGATGCTAATAAATTCCATAAGTGCCTCCCAAGTGATAAATATTCTCAAGCTAAAACATTTGCCTACAGACTGACATCAGTATTTGGCAACACCTATCTGAGAAGGTATTCATAAAGAGGAAGTACATAAAATCTCATTACAGATCAGCATTAACAAAGATTTACAACCAATGTTGATCATACAGAACATTAACATTGTATATCAATTAAACAAAATGCTAATCAAAAAAGCCATTTTTCTGATTAAATGTGTATTACCAAAAATGTGCTCAATTATATTTTGATTTTCATCATTAAAAGTAATGTATGGAAATTTGCTACCTCTCTTGTAAAAATACCTACATAATATCCTCAATTTTTCCCTCTTGGCCCATAAACCTTTTAACATTTATCTAGTTCTTTATAGAGAAAATATTTGCCAACTCCCAGTTGAAAGCAAAAATAGTACCAGTATGCTAGTACTTGCAGTATTTCGAAAAGTGAAATGTGTGATAAGAGTAGTACCCAATATGGAAAAAGAATTTATAATGTAGGTCATTACACTACATGGAAAGTAGTTTAATATTTGTTCACTGTCTGCCTCCATTTTATGATTATTAAGTGATTTTTACCTCTTTCACTAGTGTATTTTAAAACTACATAACACTCTGAATCCCATTCAGTATTATAAACCAATGTTGCCTCAACAACAAGAAACTACTCAACATTTTTCTTTTTTTTTTTAATGTAGGAAAGCTGTTAAAGGATTTTATTTTTTTAATTTTTTTAAATAAATATTTTGTTTTTGTTATTCATATCTTTTACATTATTGTGTGTTCCCCATAAGTTACCCACCACCTGTTCACCCGTGGAGCCATCACCATAGTCCCCCGTGCTCCCCTCTTCCCCCCTCTTGAGCCCTTACCCTCCCCTCCTTTCCTGCTGAATGTCGCATTCTTATTTGGCTCCCCTATATTCCTGTTATAAGTGAAACCATTCGATAATTTTCTCTTTCCTTCTGGCTCATTTCACTGATCATGATCCCTTCTAGATCCATCCATGTTGCTGCGAATTGCATGTGTTTGTCTTTTTTGAATGCTGAATAGTATTCCATTGTGTATATGTACCACATCTTCTTGATCCAGTCATCTACTTTTGGAACCACAAAAAACCTGAATAGCTAAAGCTCTCCTGACTAAAAAGAATATGAATGGAGGGATTACACTCCCTGATTTCAAACTATACTACAAAGCCATAATAATTAAAACAGCATGGTACTGGAGCAAAAACAGACACACAGACCAATGGAATCGAATAGAAAACCCAGAAATAAATCCACATATTTATGGACAACTAATCTTCGACAAAGGAGCAAAGAATATGTAATGGAACAAGATTAGCTTGTTCAATAAATGGTGTTGGGAGAACTGGAATGCTACATGCAAAAAAATGAAGCTAGACTACTACCTCACACCATGCACAAAAACAAACTCAAAATGGATAAAAGACCTGGAGATAAGACTTCAAACCGTAAAGTTTATAGAAGAAAAGATAGGCGAAACTCTACATGACATACACCTCAGCAAAATCTTTAAAAGCACTTCCCTCATAGCGAAGGAAGTAAAAGAAAAGATTAACATTTTTCTTATGAAGAATTCAGTTTCCTATGAATTATCATACTTTCCATTTGACAACTTCCTTATCAATCAGGGAGGAAAAGTAAAAACAGAAGAAACATTATGGATTCTGGGGTTTATTTTGAACCATCAAAATTTAAGGACTGACATATATAATAATCATTACTATTCCTAAACATATAAATGGTGCTATTTCATGGTATAATAATCTCAAGATGGAAGAGCTACTATGAATTTCACTTAACATTTATCTATAGAAATTGTAATACTTGTGCAAGACTGCACTAAAACTCCTTATAAAAAATCAGCTTTTTAAAATCTCTGCAATAATCATGTTACAAGTCCAAGGACACATGAAAAGTCACCTCAAAGGCTTTCATTTTCCTTAAAAATAATTTTACCACAGTGTATAATGTTGTCATCTTAGTACTACTTTAGGACCCCAGAAATAATACTATCATTCCTTACATATTTTATGGTTTCTGTTCTTATTTCTAGATTAAAATATATTGAGATTACAGTTGAAACATTATTGCATTACTATTTTAATTAACCCTAAAATAATTATGTTGAGAAGCCATGCCAACTATAGTAATTTTTGTATTATCCATATCAATAAGTTGAAAAAAATTATGGCTCAAAAAAAATAATTTGGTTGGCTTTGCAATGCATGATGTCTTAAAGCAGATATGTCTTCCTAATTACATTTTGTTTGGGCCAATAATGAAATTAGCATCTATTCCATAGCTGGATAAGACAGTTACACACCCTAGGAATGAATGGATAGCAAAGGAAATCTGGCTTAAGGCACATGAAGTTTTGCAATGAATAAGTAACCCACACATTTTTCCCAACTGATAATTAACAATTTTAGCACCACCTCATACAAAGCAAGTAAAGCACTGCAATACAAAATAAAGGGTAGGTTGTATATTCCTTAAGGCATACTGGAAACTGGAAATGGCTAGTGTGTCTACTTATTAAGAACAGAGAAGGGAATAATAAAATTAACTATGGGTGGGCCTCCTTGGTGGCACAAGGGGTTAAATCTCAGCACTATGAAGCTACCAGCAGCCACTGCAGCACGAGTTCATGAGTTTGATCCCTGGCCAGGGAGCTAACCCACATGGCACAGCAGACCTCTCCTATCTTGCCCAGTGCTCCCCTCAGCAGTATATTTCAGTCAATCTGCCTGTTCTGCTCCCCACTCTGTCTCTGGTGAATCCTCACCCCACCCCACCTCTGGCCTGCACCCCAGATCTTGTATGCATAAATAAGTAAAATAAATCTTAAAAAAAAAAAGAAAATTATGGATCTGGACTCCAATAAAACATTGTCAGTTAAATGTCACCTGAGTGCAGCTGGATGATGAAGTTTACACCTAGACCAAAACTTTTACCTCATTTCTTAGTAGAAAGTAGTTAAACTAACATAACTATAATTTGCTTCTGTCAATAGACAGACTTCCCAACCTTTCTTTTTAGAACAGTTAGTGGGTAACAAGGAGTTCTCATGAAAGGATTTTTCTATGAGCCACACTTAATCCATAGAGGTAGTCAATGATGAGGTCCACTGACAGCACTGAAAAAATAACAGGTATAAAAAACACATTTGAAAAGGGATTTTGACTACAGATAGATACATAAAAACATTTATCCTTAATAAGTCACTCCAGTTTTAAGCCAAACACATCTAGTTACAAATAAGCTCTTTACAAGACCAAGTAGAAAAGAAAACCTTACTTTTTACTTCTTTTCTTTCAATTCCCCTTTGCCATAAACATAATCACTCCTTCACTATTCCCACTCCCTTCTGCTATGCTACACAACAGAAATGTACTTTCAAGTGAACCTAAATGATGAAAAATCATGAATTGTCTATAGCTACATAAACGTTAAATGGCAAACTGCCATAGGCTGTAAAGCAGAACAAGATGTTCATTAAATGCTTGGAATAAGGGAAGGCGATTTAAAGCTGCATCTATAAAGGCTATAGGGAGGATGTGAATGTTGACAGAAAAAAAAAACTAACTGATAAAGATCTATCCCCATCTCAAGCACTTTCCTAGGCATATCACACTCATTACTCTATTTCATCTCAATTTTTTAAAAAAGGGAGGGAGGGAGGCATAATCTGCAGAAGAAACCTGCATGGCTGTCTTCTTAAAGTCCTAAACAACAACTTTACTTATTACAATAAATGAGAAGAACTTCCAAGAGAGTTCATCTGACTCACAGTAGTCACCCAATCTCTCCCTTATAATCAATCCCCCCCCCAAAAAAAACAACCTACCAAGAAATCTCCAAGTAACTTTTAATGCAGAACTTTCTGAGCACCAAGATATACCCTATTCAAGGAAATACTACTGGTAGAATATACCAGTAGTATGGGGGGAGGAGGGAGAAGCACTGTGAAAAGGAGTGGAAAAGTTTGAAGATCTTTCATCCCAGTCACACAAAGCCTAAAAGCACCAATACTTTGTGGCATATGTAGCACTATCTCCTGGTATTATATTAGTTCTAAGAAACACGTTTCTCTTCTCTGAAAAGCACACAAACACCACCAATAACTAACTTCTTGAAGTTATTTCCCATTCTCTTGATTAACAACCTTTATTCATTCCTTTCCCAGTGTGACCACACTGTAATCTTTGCTCCACATAAAGAACATTTCTAAACATTTAAGCATCATACATAATCAAATGTTTCACACACACACACACACACACACACACACACAGGTTATTGATATCCATTGTGAGAACTCACTAATTTAATTTTCAAAAGTCAGCTTCGCAAGACAGAATTCTTTCCCTGTAAGATCAGGAAAAAGAACACATCCATTCTCATCACTTTCAAAATTAAAGACTGATTTCAACCATATAAGAAAATCTAATTTCCTATAGCTTACAGATATATATTTGTTCTGCATAAAGATCATCTATGTCATTCCCCACAATAGGTCAAAACACAAATAGTCATATTTGCCCATTTAAATCAGATTGCTCTAATCTGAGTGAGTCATGCATTCAGTTGGCTCTCAAGGGATAGAATATTTCATCCACATTTGAATTTTGAAATATCATGCCTGCTTCCATCAGATTCTTTTAATTGGCACAAGGTTGAACAACGTATCAAAGAAGTCAACTACTTTGCCCAAGTAAGAGAAAGGCCCTCTGCAGAACGACTTTTTAGACAGGAGGGCATCTAGTCTCCACAGAAAGAGACCTTAAAGGGGGTGGGAGAATAGCTATGAGAAAACTAGGAAGACTGCACAAATTTTAACATTTCACTTCAGGATTTAGGGAGCTTTTATTACGTTGTAACTTTTAACAAGATTCTTAGAAGACTTAAGTCAAGGGGCCTCCCTGGTGGCACAACGGGTTAAGCGCAGCACTATGAAGCTATTGGCAGCCGCTGCAGCACAAGTTCGATGCCCCACAGGGGAGCTTCCCACATGGCGCAGAGGACCTCTCCTGCCTCGTTTGCTGCTCCCCTCTGCGGTATACCTGCTCCCCTCGGCGGTGTACTTCAATCAATCTGCCTATTCTGCTCCCTATTCTGTCTCTGGTGAATCCTCTTACCACTCCACACCTCTGGCCTACACCTCAGCTTGTACGCATAAATAAATAAATCTTCAAAAAAAAAGAGAGAAGACTTAAGTCAAAACCTCTGGTTAGCAGATTATTCACTGGCTGATTTAAGTGCCATAAGATTGCCAAGTTGCAGAGTTTTTATAAATCTCACCCATCTTTCAAACAACTGCCAAAACTACCTCAGAAACACCATTTATCCTTGGCTGAAAACCACAGTGAGAATTTGACTGGGCTCTCCAGTTTACAGTGCACTCCACTAGAATCCATATGCTCAAGAACCTTCTGAGTTTCATTAAAGTTACCTGAAATCAGTATTTTCTTGTTGGTCAAACTTTAAATGCTGAATAGGTTCTTAAAGCTATCAGCAGATTCTTCACCACCAGAAAGAAACCAATATTCTTTTGAAAAAATAAGTATTACATCCTAATGAAATTTGTATAGAAAGACTGTAATCACCATTGTCACTGAAAGCTAATAAACACAAGAAACACAAAAAATAATTTCATTTACAGTGGCAACCAAAAGGTAAATATCTAGGAACAAAATTAGGAAATGTACAAGGTCCTTATAGGAAAAAATTTTAAACTCACCCCTAAAAGGGCAAATCAAGTACACAGATCAAGTATCTCCAACATATGTGACTTTATCATACAGCTATACTTGGCACAAGTATAAATGAGGATTGACAAGTATATGCAAAGTCATTCACTACAGGACTGTTTGTATTAGGAAAACGTAAATAATTCAAGTATTTATTCATAATGACTGGTTGATGGATTATGGCACATCCTTATGCTGGAATCCTATGCAGATTTTCATAATAAGGTCTCTATGATTTATGCAGAAAGATCTCCAAGAAATATTAAGTTGTGGTGGGAAGTGCTGAACAAATAGACAGTATAGCATGTTCTTAGTGCAAAGTAAAAAATAAATAGAAATATGCATTAATATTTGCTTGTACTGTGTATGCCGTAGAAACTCTGGAAGAAGATGTAGGAAACAACTGTGAAAAGAGTGAAGGACTGAGTAGGCAAGGGAAACACCACGATAGTAATTAGCCTTTTATATCTTGTGATTTTTAAGCCATCTATTAACTATTCAAATACATGAATTAAAAGAGATCCAAATAGACAAATAAGCTAGAATTAGGAGCCAAAACCAACAGAATGAAGTTTAATAGGAATTAAAAGGAAGCCCTAATTGTTACTGTCAACTTCTTAGCGAAAGTTCAGGACACAGAACAATAGTAAAAGTTCTATTCTCTTCTGAAATGACTGATGAGGATACATCTGGTCTGCTGCTTAGCTGAGAAGCAATTTTTAAAAGGCAATGATAAAACTATAACCAAAACTAGAAGAATACATAAAGCTACACCAAGACTAAATTCTCTGTGAGATACAGAGAAGCATAATATACAAAACCAGGCTTTAAAAAATGATGATCCCACATAGGGTATAATTATAAATACCAAGTATGTCAAGATAAACAAGGTACCAGCCTTCACTCAGTTCAGACGAAATTTAGCTGTCAGAAAGAAGACTGTTATGAACACTAACTGAGGTGATAATACATTTTAAGATAAAAACCTAAGATACAATAAGAGTTTGACGTATTAAAATTCCCTCCTTAACATGAATGGCCTTTGCAAATAGCGTTGTCCAAAATATCCTTCATCTCATCTCTCTCACCATCACTGCATTCTCCTGAAAACTTAATTTCCTCTTTGAAACATCCCCTGACCTATCCAAGCAAAGTTAATTATGTCACTCATTGGTCAACATTCAGTATGTACACGGTGAGCATCTTCCACTTGCTCTACAAGACACCAGGTGCTGGGGATACATTAGTAAACAAGGCAGACCCAGACACTGCCTTTTCAAAGTTCATCATTCAGGGGAGAAGAAAAGCAAGTAACCCCTGTAAAATGTGTTGGATGCTGAGTTGAAATACATTAAAAGGTACAATGGGTACACATAGCAGATGAATTGAAGCTGATCTAGAGAGTCAAGGAAGCCCTCTCCGGGGGAAAAACTGAAGAAGTATAAAAATAAGACAAAAAAGGCAAAAAGGACTAAAAGTATTAGAATAGCATGTACAAACAGCAGAGAGGTAAAAGAATGCGTAACTCTTTTTAGAAGCTAAAAGATGTTTAACTAGTTGGATAACAGAGATGGAGAGAGGAAGGCCTATAATCCAAATTTTCAACCTTCATAAGCAGACTTTCCTAAAACAAATGTGCCTGGGAACACAAAGTTGGGCCACCACATCAATTCTCCTTTCTCATCTCTTTTCCATAAACCCTCTTTGTCCCTCCTGAAACTAACCAAGGTGCATCGCCCTAAGCATTCATCCAGGGCACCAAATTAACCACTCCAAGCATTAGGAAAGAATCAGGATGCACAGTTTTACAAATATTTCTTTTTAAGAGCAAAATAGGTTTTGTTTTAGGAGTAACAGAAAAAACACACCATTCAAAAACAATAGAATATTCTTGTCAACAGCACAAGGACAGAGCATATTCCATGCCATAAAACAAACCTCAGTAAATTTAAAATGATTGAAATACAAATGAAGTCTCTATCCACAGTAGAATTATAAATCAGTAACACCAAGAAATTTGGAAAATTCACAAATACATAGAAATTAAAGGACACACTCCTAAATAACCAATGGGTCGATAAGTAAATCAGAAGGAAAATATAAAAAGCTTTGAAATGAATGAAAATTAAAAACACAACCTTTGAAAGGTTATAGAGGATCAGCTAAACAAGTAAGAGAAGTACTTGTGGCTGTAAATATTTGAAAAAGAAGACATGCCACATCTTCTTTATCTAGTCATCCACCAATGGACCTTTAGGATGTTTCTGTATCTTTGCTATTGTATATAATGCTGCAATGAACACAGAATAACATATGTATTTCCAAATTAGTGTTTCTGTGTTTTTTCAGACAAATAACCAGAAGTAGGATACCTGTATCATACAATAATTTTCAATTATCTGAGGGAATCTCCATCAGTTTTCCATAGTGGATGTGCCAATTTGCATTCCCGCAAACAGTGTACAGGAGTTCCCTTTTCTCCGCATCCACGTCAGCACTTGCTGCTGCTTATCTTTTTTAATAACAGCCATTCTAACAGATGTTATATACTTCATTGTAGTTTTGATTTGCATTTCCTTAATAAGAGATGATGAACACCTTTTCACGTGCCTGTTGATCATCTGTATGAATGGATAAATAAAATGTGGTATATACACATAATGGAATAGTATTCAATTATTAAAAGATATAATATGGGCCTCCCCCCCCCCAGTGGTGCAAGGGGTCAAGCGTAGTACTATGAAGCTATCCACAGCCACTGCAGCACAAGAGAGTTCGATACCCAGCCAGAGAGCTTCCCACATGGCACAGCAGACCTCTCCTGTCTCGCCTGCTGCTCCCCCCTCCGTGTACTTCAGTAGATATGCCTGTTCTGCTCCCTGCTCTGTCTCTGGTGAATCCTCTCACCACCTCTGGCCTGCATCCCAGCTCTGTATGCGTGAATAAATAAATCTTTTTTAAAAAAAGATATGAAACCTTGCCATTTGCAACATGGATGGGGCCTGACTGGCTTATGAAATGTGAAATAAGTTAGAAATACAAATACCATATGATTTTATCCATTTGTGGAAAATAAAGAAAGCAAGTTAAAAAATAAAGCGAAAACAAACTGTTAGATACAGAGAACAGACTGGACATTACCAGAGGGCGAGGGGTAAGTATAAACTAGACTGCTGGTGGTGAACATGATGTACAGTATACAGACATCAAAGTACAATGCTATACCCTGAAGCTTACATGTTATAAGCCAATGTTACCTCAATAAAAAATTGATTAGATTTTAAAATAAAAGAGTTACTGGAAAAACAAAATTAAATCAAAATTATGCATAGGAAGAGATAACAATTTTAAATGAAGTAAATGAAAGAGAACAGAAAATAAATAAAATTAACAAAACCAAAATTTATCTTTGAAGATATCAGTAAATTCAAAGACCTTTAGCTAGACTGAACGAGAGAATTCAAATTACTAAAATCAAAAATAAAGATGGGACATCACTACCAACCTTATAAAAATAAAAAGGATTGTAAGTGAATACTATGAACAATTATACACAAGTTAAATAATATATAAACTGGAAAAAATCCTAGAAAGAAACAAATTATTGGAGGAATAGAACATCTAAATAAGCTTACAACAAGTAAAAAGATCAAATAAATCATTTAAAAACCTCCCACAAAAAAAGCGGAGTCCAGATGGCTTATTTGGAGAATTCTACAAACATTCAAAGAATAATTAGTATCAGCCCTGCATAAACTCTTGTAAAGCACAGTATTAGTCTGATACTAAAATGTGACAAAGACTTAATAAGAAAACTACAGAGCAACATACTTTCATTAATACAAACCCAAGAATCCTAAAAAAAAAAAAAAAAAAAAGTTACACCAAATCAAATTCAGCAACATTTTTTTTTTAATGGACTATGTTACCAGATAGTATGTATCCCAGTAATTTACAAGATCAGGCCAATACACAAAATCAATTAATGTAATATACACTATTAATAAAGGACTAGACCATATTATTATCATAGTATATGCAGAAAAAAAGCATCTGACAAAATTCAGCATCCTTACATGATTTTTAAAAAAATCAAGAAACTAAAAATAGAAGCGAACTTTCTCAGCCTGATCAAGGGCACCTATGAAAAACTCATAGCTAACATCATAATTATTATGATGAATGCTTTCCTCCAAGACCCACTACCACTGCTTCTATTTAACACTGTAGTTGAGCTACCTGGCGGCAGGGTAGGGTGGAGGAGGCAAGGAAGGAGTGATTGGAGGAGGAAGAGATGGAGGGATAGGGAAAAGGAAAGGAAGGAAAAAAGGAAGGACAGAAAAAAGAAAAAAAAGGAAAAGAAATCTAGATTGGAAAGTAAAACTATCTGTTAGGATATATATATATAGAAAATTCTAATGACAGAACTAAAAAGTATCTTAGAATTACTAAACAAGGTCAGCAATGTTGCAGGACAAAAGATCAATACAGAAAACCAGTGTATTTCTATACACTGCCAATGAACAATCCAAAAATAGAATGAAGAAAATAATTTCTATTATAAGTAGCATTCCATTTATAATAGCATCAAAAATAATACTGCCGCATAAAATTTTTCAAAATATGTATAAGACATACACTGAAAACTTTAAAATGGTAAAAAAAATCAAAAAAGTAAATAACTAGAAAGAAATCCTATGTTCATGATTCAGAAGACTTCATATTTTTAAGACGGTAATGTCCTATAGATTGATAAATGGATGCAACACAATCCCTATTAAAATCACATCTGACCTTCTTGCAGAAATTGACAAGCTGAACTTAAAATACATAGGAAAATACAGAGGCACAGAATAGCCAAAATTACCTGAAAAAGAAGAAAGTGGAAGGGCTCCCACTTTCCTAATTCAGGGATACAAGAGTGAATCAACATCTACAACTTATCAATGTGATACATCACATAACAAAATGAAGCATAAAAATTGTATCTTTCTCTCAATAGACACAGAAAAATCATTTGAGAAAATTCAACATACTTTTTATTTTTCAAGACAAAATAAGTGAGGTTCAACTGAACCAATACATACCACACGCCCAGTAAACAGTTATTAATTTTGCTGGGTTCTCCCCAATCCTCCAAATGTAACTTACAACTGCTGCCTCACTGACCTAAAAAAGGAGTTGCCCAAGTCTGCTAAGAGGCACCGCAAGTATGGAAGATTCCAGGCTATTCATGAAAATTACTCTCCCTGTCAGACGCAAGGCCTCCAAATTGACATGCTCTGGTTCCAATTTCCTGTGGTCTACATCCTTTCACTAAACAGCACTGGCATCATCTGGGAGCTTGCTAGAAACACAATACACCAGGCCCCAGAGTTTCTAAATCATAATTTGCATTTTAACAAAAATCTTTAAGTGATTTGGTTGATTATACATTAGAATTTCAAAATTATTTCAACTCTGGAAAATGTCAGAAATGGACAGGAAGTTACTGAGCAATAAATGGCAGAGACACTGGCCACACAATGGTATTGTTTAAATAGACTAATAAAAGTCCTTCCTCATTTTATCCTCTGTTTATTTAGTCTCTTCCCTACCCTCAGTTTCCTGCCCTTTAACTATAAATCTAAATTTAAGCCCTATTTTCACTTGCAAAATAACTCTGGGTTACATCTAAATAATGATTAGTGAATCGATGTCTAAGACACACATAAGAATCAGCAATTACAGCTTGTGAAAGAATTCATTAGCACTGAAAATGGACTTAGAAACAAAGATGAGCTCTCATCTGTGAAGGTCTTTAGGTTCTGCATAGACAAAAATATTTCTCTTAGATAAACATTGTTCGGGTGGCAAATAAACCCCAGTCTCCATTAAAATAACATATGACAACCAGTTTTTTACAAATGTTTCAGAGGATAGAAAGAAACCTCACAAGCTTCCTTCCACCTAAATCATCACTCATACAGGTTCTAGCAAAGTCCAAAGCAAGTATTTTATTAAATGCTGTATTTGGGTTTTTGATTCTTACAATATTCAGATTTAGCTTCCCTGATTCTATCTTGAGTAGAATTATTTATCTTTTGAGAGTTCAAGAACTGTGAATTGCTGTTGTTGCTGTTGTTGTTGATGATGATGATGATGATACTGTTGCTAATGCTGATAGGCAGTATCTGAAAGAGAAAGACCACTTCTTTGGAGTTCCCCCTCAAGGTTATTGAACAAGTTGATGATGCCATGGAGGTAAGCAATGTGGACGTGAAGTAGGGCAAAATGGAAAAGTCTGTGCTCCAAGTAAAATCAGTAGCCCATCACAAAGGTCTGCAGCCCTGTAAAGGAGGGCCACAGTAGAGGGTGTATACATAGGACAAAAGCTGGTCCGGGTTCATAGGAAGAAGGGGCAACACAGTGACTGCGTTCAGTAGAATACATTCTTTTCAAATACACATGGAGCATTCTCAAGGACAGACTATATGTTGGAGTACAAAATAATTTCCAATAAATTTTTAAAGACTGGAATATCAAACATATTTTCTGATTATAATGGTATAAAGTAAAAATCAACATAGGAAGAAAACTGAAAAAAAATTCAAAGATGGGCTGCCCCAACACCAAGACCAGAGGGGCACTACATCCAGAGAGACCTATGGCTTGAGAGAAAAGTGGAAGACCCCTCGGACATCGGAGATCAAAACAGACTGTGACAGAGGAGAGAGAGAAGAAAGTCATGTTTCAAACAGGGAGAATGTGAAGGGAAATGCCTGGAGGCTGTGTTCTTAAGACTAGAGGTACACTGACAGCTGGGGAGGGGAGGGGAGAATGAAATGCTGTGGAGGCAACACCCTTGACCTGACCGTAGGACAACATGGGTGGAGGAGATGGGGGGCTCTACAGAGACCCAATTCCTGGTAAGGAGATCAGAGACTGTGCTCTAGACTGCATTCTTACACCCCACTCTTCTCAGGGCCCACAATAACAGCCTTGTGAAACATGCTGATAGCACACAAACTGCACAGTCCTGGGTTTGAAACCCCAGAGAGGACAGACATCAGCGATACCACAGACATGATCCAGAACACACACACCCAGCAATTCAAAACAGCACCTAGACCCCTCCATGCATTTCCCTCACCCAGCACCTGTAAAATAAAGTTTCAGTACAAAAAGAAGCTGGCAAAGGTCAAAAACTAATAAAATAAAATGAAAGTACCACTGGTTGGAAAAGTAAAAGTATTGCCAATCTCTAAGTTACTAATACAGGTACTTTTAAAAAATGAAATCTAAAGGCAAAATGAGCAGACAATAAAATACAACACAAACAAGCATTGGATAAGGTTCAGCACCCATTTGTAAGAACTCTACATTTAGATGGGAATACAAGGAATTGACCTCAACATAATAATGGTCATATACCAAAAAACAAGAGCCAATATAATGCTCAATAGCGAAAAACTGAAGGTTTTCACCTTAAGGTGAAAAACAAGACAAGGATGCTCACTGTCACCACTTCTGTTTGACTTAGCATTTGCAAGGGATTATGACATCCCAAGGAGAGACCTCATCAGAATTCAAGTACAAAAACATGGAAATTTTTATCTGTCAGATGGAGAATGCAAACTAGCCATGATAAAGACAATCAAAGAGATGGAAGGAAACAAAAAGAGTCAAAATGATAAGAGAATTCAGAAAAGCTAATCAAAAAGATACAGTAAGATTCAGAAATATAAAGGAATGACCTGAAAAAATAAAATGAGCAGAAAATAGAAACTGAAGCTATAAATAAGAAAACAACAGAGATTCAGGATGTAAAAAGTTCAACAGATGAGATTAAAAAAATCATAAAGTTAAACCAAAACTACACTAAAAATTGGAATGCAGAACTCAGGCTGCCAGAAGGGGATGTGAGGGGGGGGATTAAATGGGGTAGGGAACCCAGTGGACCTTGTTGGGAGAATTTGGGTGCTTTGGTGGTAGATATGGTATGATTAACATACCTCTGAAGGTGTGAATCTATACCTCAATCATATACAGAGATGTAGATCAACATTACCTCAAAAAAAAAAGTGCAATTTAAAAATAAACAATAGGGCCTCCCTGGTGGTGCAGTGGTTAAGCGCTGTGCTGTGGAGCTGTCGGCAGTGGCAAGGGGAGTTTGAACCCTGGCTGGGGAGATTCCCACATAACGTGACAGACCTCTCTCCTGCTTCACCCGCTGCTCCCCTCAGCAGTGTATTTCCATCAATCTTTCTGTTCTGCTCCCCACTCTGTCTCTGGTGAACCCTCTCGCCACCCCACGCCTCTGGCTTGCACCCCAGCTTGTATGCATAAAAAAATCTTTAAAAAAAGAAAAAAATAGTAAAAATAAACAACAAAAAGTATCTGCTAAAGACTTTGATGATCACACAACAATTTCAATGATCTTTTAAAAAAACAACAAAAAAATGTTTGGCTTCTCAAGTCTATACTCTGGGACTCTGTTCTAACTTACTGGCCACAGAGATAAACAGTAGTCAAGGACAGAGACTCCAAAGCCAGAATACTTAAGGTTGAACCAGTTCCACCACTTAACAGTTGTGTGACCTTGGGCAAGGTGCTTAGCCTTCCTGTGTCTATTTCTTCAGCTTTTAAAATGTGGATAACAACACTGTGTATTTCATAGGAAACCAAAATGTAGAATTCAGTATTAAAGTTTATTTTCCTCTATGTGAAATTAAAGACACCACCATCTAAATCTTTTAATACAAACACTAGTATCAGAACTGAATTCTGAGTCTCCACTTTAAGATGAAAATCAGCTGCTTATAACTCAGAGGCACTGGATTATCTTTTTGCATTTCTAGATAAACGCACTTCAATTTAGAGACTATCTTTTTTAAATGTGTTTCAAACACACTACAGACAAACAAATTTTTAAAGGGGTGTGTATGTCTTAAAAGAGATAAACTAGGTATCCCAACTGAGTCCCAAATGAAATTCAGCCATGAGGTCAGGAGGGAACCATGTATTGTATGATGAGTCAGAAGAACAAAAACTTCAAAGAGGTGGTTTGCAGAGCAGGAAAAGGGAAAGCTAACAATAAAGGAACAGAGGATAGATGGAAGAGGACAGAAAGTAATTGTTCTCCCATCAAAGCCACAGAGATAGTGAATTGCCAGAGAGGTGCAGACAGAGAAGTTGAAAGCATTTTCTAAGAATTTGAGACCTGGGGAAAAAAAGGTGTGTGCAATAACAGCTGCAGCTGCACTGTTAGGGTACAGATGCCAAAAATCCCAGTTACAAAAGCATTTTTAAGATTCTTAGTAGGGCCTCCCTGGTGGCGCAGCGGTTAAGCGCTGCGCTGTGGAGCTGTCGGCAGCCCGCGATGTGAGTTCGACGCCGGGCCGGGGAGAATCCCACATGGTGCGGCAGACCTCTCCTGCCTCACCCGCTGCTCCCCTCAGCAGTGTATTTCTGATCTGCCTGTTCTGCTCCCCACTCTGTCTCTGGTGAAGCCTCTCGCCGCCCCACGCCTCTGGCTTGTACCCCAGCTTGTATGTATAAATAAAAAATAAATCTTTAAAAAAAATAAAAAATAAAAAAAAAAGATTCTTAGTAATAAAAAAAATTATAAGACTAGACGGGGAAAAAGATTAACACATACCACTAAAGTTTAGTTTCAGAATTGTTTCTGTCATTTACCTAATGGAAACAGAATTTAAAAGAAAATGCAGCCCAAGGTATTAATTCCATATGCTTTATGAACTAATAAAATATAACTGTCACTTCCTCAATCAGTAATCTCCAAATACCACAGAGAATATACTCTGATATGTATCAAAGTTAATAAAATAATTTATAAAGCAGTAATGCTTACAACTCTGATTTTTACAATTTTACTGAAATTATATGTAAACTCCAATCTCATGTTAGGAAAGATAAGTATATTTATCTGAAGAGGAAAATAGAAGGTAGTTAAGTATTTTTTCACAAAATACCAATTTTCCATGTTACGAAGAGTATTGCCTAGTTCCTCTGGAAATAAATTCCATTATTCTTTTATCTAGTTTTCTAAATCTAAAATCACTCTTATGCTCCTCCATTTACATTCCTAAGATATTTCCTCCCTTTATCAAGATGTGGCTCCCCTTAGAATAAAGTCCAAACTCCTTACTCTGACATTCATGGACCTTTACATTCACCCAAATCTGTTGTCCCAATCTTTTCCCCATGCCACAGGACTCAATCTATTCACAGTTCTCCAAATATACCTTTCACAAGTCTGTAGTTCAGACTTCACTGTTTCCTACTGGCCTGGATCTCCTCTCATGCTTTCTCTTCATTCACAAAAATCCTTCTCAGGTATGAAGACTCAGTTTTTTCAGTTCTAGGAATATTTCCTGGAATCCCGGCCTCTGACCTCTTATTGCACATTCTACTTCTACCATGGTTTGTGTGCAAGGTATGGATAGTGTCTCTGTGTTATCAGATGATCTTATCTCCTTATTGTTCTGTGTGCCCAGCATTCCAAATCCTCACCTTTTACAGAAACTCTCCCATGCCATGCGACTTCAGTGGGGCTATCAGTGGGATTCTCTTAACCACAGATGGGTATGTGAAGTAGAATGGGCCATAATATTCATCCCTTCATCAATAGAAAAGTTTTTTCCTATGTCATTGTGCATTGTAAATTCAGAGTTGTGTGACTTTGACTAAGTCTGACCTTGGTGATCCCACCTGAAAAATAATAAGGCTGAGCTACAACATCATGGTTCCTTCTACATCTAAAATGCCATGAATATATATATTTCTTCATTCAATATGTATTTCTCCATGAATATATATTTCTTCATATACTGGCACTGTTTTCAACTACTAGCTTTGTAAGATAAACTTCACAAATCTGATCTACACAATTCTCTAGATTAAAGGTCTAGAAGGTAGGCAGACCTGTATCTTCTTCCTTCATTGTTCCACAGAGGCTAGCAACATATCTTCAACAAATGTCTATTAAATCAATAAATAAAATTCAGTGAGGTACTGTAACTTCCCAGATAAACACATTTTTAACTTCATGTTATTACCTGTTTTTCATTACTCAAAAAAAATTGTTCCTCTACTACTCTTGCCAAGAAACAAAAATTAACTTTCCTTTCCTTCTTATGGTCAATGTAACAAGCACAGTTGATATCATATTGCCATACTTAGTGACATGGAATCTCATTACACTTCACCTTCCACCTCCTAATGACAACTAAAAGTTATTTCAAGTTGTCTATATTCAGCACTGAACTGTTCTTCTCTAATTTCTATCAATGTATATGTTCATGTTAAATCTCCTTTAAATGCTTCCACTAATCTCCACCACAATTACATGAGCTCCTTTCTCCCGGTGTTGAAATTTATTTTAAACTACATGATCTCTGTGAAGTGAACAATCAGGAAACATCCAGTTAGAGTATCCCTAAGTGAAGGCATATGTGAAAACCCCTCTAATATCTTAACTCAAGAAGATTAGACTGACTTTGAATAAAATATTGAAGTTCATCTTTCAGATCATTTTCAATTTGATTAGAAGCGTCAGGGTTGGAGGAACCATAAAATGAGACTTTGGCTTAGTAAATTCTTTCCTTTTATTTAATTCTACCTGCTATTTTTCTAACAATAACCACATATTGTCTAATTTAAATTCTTAAAAATTATGTAAGTAAGTTTTTATACTTCGATCTTGAGTATTAACTAATATGGTAAAGAAGAATAAATTGGGATTGGTGATGCCCCAGTAAAATGGGGCATGAATACTAGAGAGGAAGGAAAAGATAAAATGCCCAGATACATGTAATACATACTTTTACAGACAAAAACAATGGAAGCTAATTTTGCTACAAAAGAAAGAAAAAATGAATATGGAAAAACCACAGGTATCATCGTACTCAATGACAAAAGACTGAATGATTTTTCAATAAAATCAGAAATAAGACAAGGATGCCTGCTTTCACCCATTCAACATAGTACTGGAAATTCTAGTTAAAGCAACTGATCAAGACAGAGATACAAAAAGCATCCATATTTGAAAGGAAGAAATAAAAGTCCCTCTCTTTTCAGATGACATTATTTTATGTAGAAAGTCTTAAGGACGTCACACACTCACACACACACACACACACACACACACACACACACACACAACGTGTCAGAGCTAACTGATGAATTCAACTGTTGCAGGATATAAAACCAACACACAAAAATGTATTTCTATTAGTGTATAGAAATGAGTAATATAAAATCAAAATTAAGAAAATTCTGCTTATAATACCATCATAAAAATGAAATACTTAGATATAAATTTAATCCAAAAGGTGAAAGGTTTGTGCACTGAAATTCACAAGACACTGTTGAAAGAAATTAATGACAATCTACATAAATACATCCTATGGTCATTGATCAGAAGCTTTAATGCTGTTAAGATGACAACAGTAACCAAACTATCTACAGAATCAATGCAATCCTCATCAAAATCCCTATGGCATTTTTTGAGGAAAAAGGAAAAAAAAATCATCCTAAAATTCATATGAAATCTCAAGGGATCCAAAATAACTGAAACAATCTTGAGAAAGAAGTTGTAGGATTATGTAAAAGACACAAATAACAATAAAAAAAAAAAATATTTCCCATAAAAAAAAAAAAAAGAAGTTGTAGGATTCATACTTCCTGATTTCCACAAAGCTACAGTAATCAAAACAGTGTAGTACTAACATAAAGACAGACATATACACTAAAGGAATAAAGATAAAAACCCTCATATGTTTTGGTCAAACAATGTTCAAGCAAAGACACTAAATAAGACCATTCAATAGGGAGGAACAGTCTCCTTAACAAATAGTGCTAGGAAAGCTGTATATCCATGAACGAAAGATTGAAACTGAACCCTTATTTTACACCTACAAAAATTTACTCAAAATGGATAAAAGATAATTCTGATACATGGATGAAACTTGGAAGACACTATGCTAAACACAACACTACTGATAAAGGACTGATCACAAAGATTTACATAGAGCTGATGAGATTCAACAAAAACAAAGTAAACAATCCAGTTAAAAAGTGGGCGGAAGCACTAAAAAGACACTTTTCCAAAGAAGAAATGAAATGGCCAACAGGTATATGAAAAAATGTTCAGCATCATCAAAACCACAATGAGATACTACCTCACACCAGTGAGAATGGCACATATTTTAAAAAAAATAGCAACAACAAATATTGGTGAGGATGTGCGGATGTGGAGAAAAAGGAACTCTCCTACACTGCTGGTGGGAATGAAACTGGTCCAACAGTATGGAAAGCTGTGTGGAGGTTCCTCAAACTACTAAAAATGGAGCTTCCATATGACCCAGCAATTCCACTCCTAAGAATCTACCCAAAGCACACAAAAACATTAATTCAATGCACCCCTATGTTTACTGCAGCACTATTTACAACAGGTAAGATATGGGTACAACCCAAATGCCCAAAAATAGATAACTGGATCAAGAAGATGTGGTATATATACACAATGGATATTACTCAGCAATCAAAAAAGATAAACTCGTGCCATTCGCAGCAACCTGGATGGAGCTGGAAGGGATTATGCCCAGTGAAATAAGCCAGAAGGAAAAAGAAAAATATCAGATAGTTACACTTACAGGAGGAATGTAGGGCAACCAAGTAAGGGATCGGGAAAAAACATATAATAAATTAAAAAAACAAAATTAACAGGCATCTATAAATCAGAGACATTTTTCAGGTGAGGGGGAGGGAGAGGGAACAAAACAGGACAGAGAAGAGCACAGGGACTATGGTGATGGTGCATTGGTGAACTGATGGTGGTAATTTTACGGGGACTACACCTGAGAAGAGAAAGCATACATTGTACAAAAAGAAAGACTGATGTAAAATATACATAAAATTTGAAAAAAGAAAATACTGAGCTAAATAAGTCAGAAACAAAAGGACAAACGTTGTATGATTGCATTTATATGATATTTCCACAATAATCAAATTCAGAGAGACAGAAAGGCGAATAAAAGTTGCCAAGAGCTGGGGAGGAAGGGGTGTATAGTTTCTATTTGGGATAATTTTTAAAAATTCTGGAAATAAGTAGGACTGCTGGTTATGCAACAATGTGAATGTATGTAATGTCGCTGAAGTGTAAACTTAAGGGTAAAATGAAATGTAGACTTAAGGGTAAAATGAAAATTTTAGATATATTTCACCATAATAAAAATTTAATTTTAAATATTGAGGTGACCAACCAATTAGAACAGACAATTATTCTGTATAGCTAACACAGAAACCTGGTATGGTTTGTGAAAAACAAGTCAATAAAAACAATGAGTGCTCTGTGAGACAACCACTACCTACACATACCACTATTTCACTAGAGTTTAATATTTCATTATGTCTAAATGTAACAAAATATTCTCTTTTCAAGATTCCTTCACTCCCTCCATAGTGCTCCAGGCACCTTTAAGTGTGTCTTCCCTATCCTACACCAAGAACAATCAAATAAAACCTCTTCCTTCATAACTTTCAGGGCAAAATTGTGGCAGAGGAACAGATGTCTCATCTATATGTACCCATCCAGAAGGGAACAGACCAAATTTCCAGCAGGCTCCCTCACACCCAAATCAATGGCTCTGTTCCAAAGACAGGCATTCCTACAGAGACACACCTTGACCACGAGTCAGAGAGTTCTTTTAAAGGAACTGAGTCTATTATAAAAGGCAGTGAATCTCACTCTAAGGGAGAGGAAAGGAGTCACTTTAGTTTTTCACACAGTTGATCACCCAGCATCTCTTGAACAAGTCAATTCAGGTCTAACTTGCAAATGTATGGCTGAGGAGAGACAAATAAATGACTGGCAAATAGGGAAAGAAGAGAGGAATATCAAAGTAACCACAGAGAATAGAAGTGTACAGAAATAGAAAGAACACCACAACAAAACAAAAATACCACTTCAAGTCATGCATAGTATATCAAGTTATCCCATTACTGCACTGTCCCTCAAATTCCCTGAAAGAACTGCCATATTAACTGCCAAATTAACGTACACCAGACTACTAACTGGAATTATTGACTTTCCTAGGGATTTCTGTGAGGAAGCAAACAAGCAACCCTGTATTAATGTCGCAATCAGGTGCTTGCATTAACAGCATCAAATCATCAGAAAGTTCAGCTAAATAACTGATGCCCAAGGCAGCTGGACTAGTAGTAGGGAACACTTCTCTTCCTAATACTTAAGGGTTTGTTTTTCTCAAGCACATATCAATTTTGAAATTTTTCAAATTGCAAATCTTGGCAAAAATACTGCCCTGTATTAAGAAGAGTACAGAGAAAAAGTACCCTCATTGTCCTGGCAGTAATTTCAAACAAGCAACTGCTCAGAAGTGGATTATTTAAATTACATTACATCCATATTAGGAAACAGCAATCATTAAAACAATGAACATACCAGACAAAAGAAAATGCTAGTGTGATAGATTTCAAAGATTATGAAATAACATATACACTATGGTCCTAGATTTTAAATTTCTACTTATATATGTATATAAAGAAAACAGACTGAAAAGATATTTCAATATGTAGAAAGGGGTTATAGATGAGTAACAAAAATATCACTCATCTTATTTTTGGTGTATTTTTCTATATACACTGAAATTTCTATAATGAATATGTATCTTACATAAGCAGAAGGAAAATGTTACACAGAAAAAGCTCAAATATATTCAAAAAACTGAATTCATAATAGAGGGAAGAATATCTATTTTAGAAAAACTCCAACAACAATAAAAAAAAGACAAGACTGCTTGTTGGTGCTTTTAAAGGTTTAACCTTGAGTTCTCTGGGAGAGTTACTTATCCAAAGCACAGCTTCCCCCAAAGATGCCAAATGAAAAAGGTATTGCTGGGGTTAAGTACAAATTGCATCCTAATTACCCGCTATAAGATTTCTGAATCATTGTTATGATAACTATGAAACTCGAGGTGAAATGGATTCATACTGAAATCCTAAGGCTCCCACCCAAAATGAATCACTTGAACTCTGCCACCAGCAGTAAACCTTAACAGGTTCAAGAAAGAAAGGCCATGGGAAAAAATATACATGAAATCACAAATTTTTGGCAATCAAATATTATTAGATCTACAGTCTCTATCTTTAACAAAGAATTAACAAAGCAAAACAAAACTCTTCAGTAAGATGGACTCGATTAAGCACTTATTGATCATTCACCATGTGCTACATTCTGGGGACACAAACATGAAGACAGAGTTCCCTGTTCTTGAGAAGCTCAATCCCCTGAGGCAGAGATACAATTAAGCATGATCTAAAGGGAGAGTGCCATGGCAGAGGCTGGCACAACTGTTGTCGGAGTAAGCAGCAGCACCTCTTTCTATCTGGGAGAGCTGGGGTAAGTAGTAAGGAAGAGATGAAATTTGAACATTTTAATGTAGCATTTCCAGGCAGAGAAAGGAAGTCTGGGCATTCCTGTCATATTATAACATGAGCAAAGTGACAAAGGTAGGAAAGTTCCAGGCCTGTCTGGAAAAAAAAAAAGGAGTTTTCTAGTATATCTAGAGTGTAGGGAATCTGGAGCAAATGCTGACAACAAAACTCAAAAATAATGTTGTGCCATCCTTCCCCTCATGCATGAAGATGAAAATGGATTTAACATCTCTTTAAAGCTAATGTTTCTCACTCTTCAAACTTAAAAGTCTCCAAAGACCTGTTAGCAGTATCTATCCTTTTTGGTGATAGACCATGGTCCAACCCCAAAAACTATCAGGTTCACTAAGGTAGCATAACTAACTAGCACTGTCATGAAATGTTCAATAAGTCATCCAGATAAATTTGTATTCAAAACACGAGACAGCAAAATCTACTTGTTTATAAACTAGACATTGCCCACTAGGTAATAAAATGTTTTCCTATTCTGTTCAACATTTTATCAACCACTTTGAAAAAGACAGAAAACATGTTTATCAACTGTACAAATAAAGGTTAAGGAAAAGATAGTAGTATGTGAGATCACAAACCCAAGCTTCAAAGAGAACTGACAGATTGTATTGATGTGCCAAATACAGAAAGCTGAAATGTAATGGGAAAAAAAATGTAAAATCTTTTTTAAATAAACTTTAAATTTATATTTATTATCAGTCAATCATATAAATTCAGGATGGGGAAGATTTAACTTGACTTCAGAAATAAAACCTAGAGTTTAGTTACTATAAATTCAGTATGAGTAATTAGTGTGAAATGACAGCTGGAAAGTCTCTAAAAGTCAGGCTTTATATTACATGAACAAAAAAGTGTCCAGTTCAATATTATAAATATTTTTATAAAATCTTCTACAGCTCTGGTGCTGAACTATGTCTGTCAAGAATACAAAGATAAATATGGCACAATCCCTACTTTCAAAAATTTATAGCTGAAAGCAGTGTTTTTTTCCAGCATTGGGTCACAAAATCAATTAAGTTGCCACCAATATTTTTTCATGAATAGAAAATATCAGAGTACACTGTACAAGGTACATAGCAAGTACTGTATCAAGAAACGTTTAACTTCTTCCTACATATGTGTGTGTGTGTAATCTAAATATGTATGTGTGAAGTAATTTAAATATATTTTTAAGGTAGACCATAATCAAAAGCTGGAAAGAAATTAGTCTAATGGAAAAGGATAAAATTAATATACCAATGTAAGATACAAAAGTATCATAGAAGTAAAAGAATAAAATCTATGTGGCTGGAGAAAAAAGGAGTGGTCAAAGACTAGGGGGAAAAAAACAAAAACAGCAATATATGTAGGAGACTTGACAGATAGGAAAGTCGTTGAGAGATGAAGATGCAGAGGAAATAATATAAACAAAGACATGATGCAGCAAATGATAAATGCTTGATAGGTGGCAAACAGTCCTGGCACATTGCAGTGCTGGTATAAGTAAGCCCAAATGGAAGGACTTGGGGAAAGTTCAGTTTGGCTAAAGCACAAGGTACACCTAGGTCAGCAGATGAGGCTGAAAAACCAAATGTGAGCCTACGTGAAAATGCTGGGCACGTAGTAAACACTTAGCGAATGCTGGCTCTTCCACTTAGTCTTAGCTCCGGAATCTTAAAACCGAATTACCTCTAAGATTCCTTACAATTCTAAAATATTATGAATTACTGAAGGGCTATTATGCAAATTATTTAGATGCAGGCATAGAATACGGACTTAAAAGAAATCACAAGGTGTCTAATTTCAATAAAGAAGAATGTTCTAATCACAGCTGCCTATCAATAAAATGGATGCCCCAAAAGTGGAAAGGACCCTGTCACCAGATGTATTTTAATAAAGGCCAAGTGCACATTTGAGGTACAATATAAAGTCTATAATACAGAGTTCTGCATTTGTCATCTACTATTTCTTTCATCAATTTTGGTTCTCACTCATCAATCAGCAAGAACTCATGAATAAGTTTTGAAGAGAGAGAGAAAAACAGATGGAAGCAGGAGGTTGAGATTTTATTCCATTGTAGAAATGCAGGAAAACAGGAAGCTCCTGAATGACATTTCCCAACACAGTAATTATCTTTACTAGAATATCCTAAGTTGTAATACAGCTAATCAACTGCAAGTACTTGGGCCACAGCTAAAATAATTTGGCAACGTATTTTTTTTTAAGTTTCCAGTGTCTGTGTGTGGGAAAAAAGTCTTGCTTTTGCATACAAAATCTGTCAAGGGGATATGCAAGGGACTTCAGAGCATAATCATAAACAGGTTTGTTCATTACAGTAAAAGCATAACACTGGAATTAAAACTTTATATAGCATACCCAATAATGCTTATGCTTTGGGAATAATTTTAGACCATTCTTATCATCAGGAAAAAAGACACAAAAAATTCAAAATGCAAGTGATTAAAAATTAAATTTCAGCACCAAAGTAAAAATACGAATAGAAAGTACTTTCGACCTCAATGACCATTCTTTTGAGACTGTCATGCTTCAGGTTGTGTCCAAAAATGCTACACAGAAAAATGGTGCCACGCTTACAATTTAGTTTTATGTTTCTAAAGCACATTCTCTTAAAACAGTACATGATAAAGTGAACTGTAACATATGAATAGTCATAGAATGTTGTTGCATACTGACTTTGCTACTTAAAATATTGATGATTTCCTGGTTTGTTCTATAGAATGACAGACGGAAACAGATACCTCTTGGTCTAAGAAAGCACTCAAATGTTTGCTAAATTCAATTCCTTTCCTTCTCACTAACAATGTATTAAAAAAAGAGGACAACAATATCCAACGTACTTATCAGGGCAGCCCAAAAGCCTGCATTTTGACTATTTGTGCCCTGAATCTGTGCTCATTATCAATGTAAATCATGACATTCAGAAGCAGAACACAAAATACTACGTAGTCTTATAATAGAAATAAAATTCCATATTTAACTATTCAGTTACATAAGGGCTAATGAAAAGCCTATACGTATGCCTTATCTTTTGAGTCAGACATATACACTACTAACAAAAATTTTTATCAAGGCAGCTGTGGTTTAAGAACTCCAGTCCTAGGTTCAAGTCAGCTTACTGACGTAAGTACCTTAGTCACTTAGTCTCTCAGTTAAAGTTTCTGTCTCAGCTGTTCACCAAAGAGAGAGAAGTGATACTATGGTGTAAGGTTCAAACACAATCATGAATGTGGAAGAGCCTATAAACATAAAATCCCTAATGACAAAACATCAAGAGCACAGCCTCGCTTTTCAGAAGAAAATGAAGTCCTGGGTATATAACATACTCTCTACCCCTAGAGGATGTCTTTATCCCTAAGAGAGCTATGGGGCCCT
This sequence comes from Scalopus aquaticus, assembly GCA_004024925.1. Taxonomy (NCBI): domain Eukaryota; kingdom Metazoa; phylum Chordata; class Mammalia; order Eulipotyphla; family Talpidae; genus Scalopus; species Scalopus aquaticus. The sequence goes on from PVIJ01010493.1 coordinate 38,447, forward strand.
TCCAAAGGCATTAAAAGCTAAGACTCCCTCATGGAGCAAGTAACTTAAGAACCCACAGCCCTCACACTATTTCAAAGAATCCAAACCCACTTACCAAGAGATTTAATAAAATTTTGTGAATATTTTCAAATCTGGCTTCATAGACCTATTCTTTCCCTACTTCAGATGCCTCTGCACCAAGGATCTTTATAAATTATTATTCTTTTAAAGACTTGGAGCTTTTTTTTTTTTAAGTGTTTTTCTCCCTATCTGGGGAAAACCAAGCAGAAGTAAAGCAGGTAAGAGTAAAGCAGAAAATATGAATCACTTTTCAAATTAGAAAAAAAGTAAGTATTACAAACTCAAATATAAGGTAATCCTATTAGTAATATGGAAAATTTTTCAGTCTACTAAGTGGAGATTAGGAAAGAATAAGCAATGAATGTCTTGAATGATTAAAAATTTGCCTCATGACAGCAGCAGAACAAACAAAATGACCTTCTGAGGCAGTTTCTACTTCCAAGATGTCAAACTAATACATATGTGTTCAAACATTTGCTGATACTCAAGGAGTTTAATTTCTTTTCCTTCTAAAATGATGTTTTTCTTTATTCATAATAACTTGCTGTGTCTTTCCTACAACCATTTATCATTTTGGTCAAACTACTTTAATTGGACTCAAACCCCCAAAGGATGTTGAATGAATGTAGGATTGATTTCGGCACCATCTTAAAAACTGACCAAAGGAGACTCTGATGGCGCACACTGATCCCTTCTCAGTGCAAAAGGATCTCAGAGCCAGGTCCACTTTGTAACTCTGGAAGCCAGGCCTCCAACACTGCATTTTTCAAGGAGTTTAATTTCAAACATCCTTGTTTTATTTGTTGGTGCTGTTTGCTGCAGCTGCTTGTTTCAGTGAATGGGGAAAGTATTTTCTTGGTCTTTGGTTTCTGTATTTGGTAGTCTGGGAACATTCAAAATGGAAAAAGATAGGTGTTTCACAAAAATAATTGGATTTTTCTATCTTATGCACCTAGTTTCTTGGAAAAATAAAGGATGCAGGGCCTTCCACGCTTTCATAGCAATAAAAAGTACAACATGTACAAATTTCTTTAAGAAGGAAAGAGACATAAGGAGTCAAAATGAGCTAGAAGTTTCAGTAAAGAACAGCCCCTTGTAATACTAGAGCAGGACAGCAAGACAATCAAGAAGAAAATTAAGGCTAATATTCAACTGCTGAAGGACAAAAAGGGACAAACAACCTCCGAGATCCCGTTTCCTCAACTCCGTAAGGAAGATAACATTAGGGCTGCTCTGGGAATCTACATGATGTAACGTAAGTGAGACTCCCCAGCACAAACTGGCCTGTCATAAATCCTCAAAAAAAGATAGTTTCCTCCACTTGCTCTAGGTCAATTCATGGAGTATTATAATGGAAAGGGAAGCTCAACTATCACCAGCACTAAGAAACTTAAAAAATGTTACCACCTGTACAGATTTCCTATAAATTTGAAAGGTTTCACAGTAACTCAATGTTAAACTTACCAATGTTAAACAGAAATGAACAGTTGCAGTGGAGGAAAAAAACCGTTTGCACTACTGCAATAGTAGTGCAACCTCACCAACATCTGAGCAATTTCTCCATATTGGTGGGAAGTAGGCATAGGTTTTCCCTCCCTGCTGTAAGCACTGTGGGTTAGCAAACAGAAATAGAAATCTGTGCTCCAACTTGGGCATAAAAACCAAAGCTGAAAAGCAAAACATTTTCTCAAAGGAATAATAATGGTTAGATTTTCAGGCTAGCAATTAAACAAATAATGAAGCTAAGTGCCATTTTAAATGACTATTTTTCTCACTTTAAATATAATATTTAAGCTACTTTATAGGTTGAAGTGGATCTTATAAAAAGGCCTAGGCATGCAGCTCTAACATGCTAAAGTGGGGGAAATGTATCCTGAGTTTTGAGCAATTTATACAAGAACTTTCAAACATAACTAAGGGACAGCAGAAGGCAAGCTATGAGAGAAGTAGGGAACATTTCCTGGTTTAGCAGAAAAGGTATCTAAATTGCAGTTCCTAATGTCTTTAAAATAACCGTCTCTCTCATTAAAAAGCATTTAAGTCCTGCCCTCTGACTAAATCTGTACCTCTCCACAGGAAATAATTTTTCTAAAGCTAAACCCACAGTCCTAAGAATGCAAGAATTTCTTCCCATCCTCCTGAGTAGATCCCGCACCAAATCCCATTGCTTTGATAGTCACATATGCTATCTTGACTATCTTGCATTGATTGCTTCCTCAGAATACCTGAGGAAATACCCAGTGTTACTACCCTAAGTAGGAAGGGGAAAAGAAGAAATTAACACTTATTAAACACTTGGCATGCTCATTTGATTTTTCACAACCCTGTAAAATAGGTAAATATTTTACCCCACTTACACATTAAGAAAATGATGGTAATTTTCTCACAATACCAGAAAAGAGAAACCAGACTCAGAACTCTGCCAACACCACTACTCAAGGGATCCCCCCAGAAGGAAAGAAATTATCACTTAGGTGCCACTGGACAGCTGACCAGTTGCAATTCAATTATTTGTTTTTCTAGTTAAGCAGTTCTGAGAGCAAGCGGTGGAGAAAATAAACCATCATCTCTTCATTTCACAGACTCTATTTAGTATTTAGGGAATGCTCCAAGAGAAAGGATAAAATAAAATGTCCCTGGAGGTGAATCCCAGCTCTTCGCACCATTTCCCAAATCCTTCTCAACAGAGACTCTAGGACTTGAGCTCATTTTATCACTTCCATCCATGCATATGTTATTATGCCATTAGAGCATAGCTAATTAAATGTCCAGGAAGTTACCTTTCAACAAGATTTTCTACCAGCAGTGAAGCTCTCTCTGCAGGTCCTTAAATTTAAATTAATTTTCATGTAACTTGCCTAGTGGTGAGCCTAAACATTTGTCATCACTGTCAGCTTAAAAAGTTATTTTCAGTGAATTATAGACTCAATCTTGATTGAACTGCAGGACACCTGGGAAACAAAAATCTATTTTAGACAGATTCCCCATCTATATTTTACATTACAACTTGGGGTGGGGGGCCTGTACACTCATCATTTTAAATGTTTCTAACTGAATTAAGATGACAGGTGACTTTCAACGCAATGTGACTGAGCTCTTCTATCATGTAATTGCCACAAAACACTAACATTACAAAAGTAACACATTCAATTCCTTAAGTTATTAAACATTCCTTTAAAGAAACTGAATGTTACAAGAATTATTTAGCTTCTGGAGTTCAACACTTGTAACAGGACTTTAAGTGGAACAATGGTCTCATCTAAAAACAGCTTGTTTTTTAAAACAAAACTGTAACTATATTATCTACTAAACATTAAGAACATGTCCAAAAACACTACCCATTGTAAGGCAATTATTTCAAATACTGATAACAAAACAAAGTTAAGCAGAGCAAACACCTGCAGTCAGATGTTTGCAAAATTTTGAACTGGAAAAATTATGCCAATGTTTTTTATCCTTTTTTTTTTTTTTTGGTAAGTCCAAAAATAAGTCTTCAGGTTCATTAAGTCAGGTGCGGAAAGTCATTAAAATTGAGGTTTGGGAGCAGAGAAAACATTCCCAGAATTTCGCCTCTTGGATTAAATTGCCCTGCGCCCCACACCAGAAACCTCTGGCAGCCTCCCCGGCCCGGCCCACCCCTCCCGCCGGCCGCACTTGCGGAGGCCGCAGCGCCAGCGCCCCCTACCGCCCACCCGGCGCCCGAAGACCCGCTCCCACCCCCGCGCCCCGCGTCCCGCGCCCGCGCCGCCCCCACCCGCGCTCGCCCCGCGCAGAGGCCGCGCAGCCTGCGGGCAGGGGCGGGGGCGCGCGGGCGCTAATCGAGGCGGGGCTGGCACCGGGCCGAGAGCAAGGGCGCGCCCCCCGGACCCCGCCGCGGGCAGGCCGGAGCCTCACCTACCTACGCCGTATTTCTCTTCCTCCGTGGGGGTCCACATGGCCGGGTCGGGCGCGGCCTCGCGGGCGCGGCGGCCGGGCGACAGCGCGGCGGGGACGGCCGCGGGCCCGGCTGTGGCGCACCGCGAGCCGAGGCGGGGGCGGTCAGGCGGCGCGGGGTAGTGGGCGGCGCATCCCTCACAGGCCGTCCGGGATGCCGCTGCCGCTGCCACCACGTCGGGACCACGAGGCTCCGCGGGCGGCCAGCGGTCCCGGGCGGCTCGGGCGAGAGCTCGCCACCTGTCCGTCGCCGCCGCTCCCGCGCCGCCGCTGGGTTTCTCACTGCTCGGGGGCTCGGCTCCCGGCGCCGCCGCGGTTCGCCTTGCCTCAGCGGACTCGCAGGACACCCGCGCATGCGCCACTCCCCAGCGCGCGGGGGCTCGCGCTGCCCGGGCTCGCGCCGCCCGAGCCCGCGCGCGAGCCCACGCGCCGCCGCGCGCCAGCGGAGGGAAATCCGCGAGAGGCAATTGGACCGCCCGGCGTAGGTCGGACCGGCTGCTAGGTAGGCTCCGGTCCTTAGCGGCAGCCAGCGCCCAGAGGAAACGGGGCTGGCCAGTTGGGAGACCCTGGGACACTCGCTGTTTCCGCGCCCGGTGCCTCCTGCCAGGCATGCTGGGATCACCGCGAGCCTGTGATTCAAAAGAGGACGGCAGGGAAAGGAGAGAAAGATGCCCTTTTCAGATGCGTCCAAGTGTCACCCTTAGCCCTATCACGGCCCCATCCCTGGAGAGCCTTTGGAACTACTCAGCACGTGTCTCTAGTCCTTGGGTCTCTCGGTCACCTCCTAGGACAAAGCAAAGACACTCTTAGTTGGCCTTCAGGGTAAATGTTTGAGGCCTGAACAATCACAGCAGCCTTCCTTGTAAAGAAGCTTCATCACTGGGATCTGGGGTTCCACCCGTGGAGGAGGCACCACCTCTGCTGCCTCTAGGTCTCTGCCTTCCATGCTATTCTGAGTTTCTGGTTTGGCCCAAAAACATTCCTCCTTTCTCTTCTCCCTAAGAATCTGTTCACTATGACGCCTGCAAATACCACTTTAGGACCCTAGACCAACCACCCATCAAAGCCCAGCATAGTCCTGGTGACTGCAAGACTTCTTTCCACCTACATCTGGACCACGTGGTATTCAGCTCTTATCCACCCATCTCTGTTACCAGCATACCAGGATAAAACCCTGGTGTTATCCCTTATCATAACTCTTGGATACCCCCACTCTTCAAGGCCCAGTTTAGCACCTCACTTCCAGGATGACTTCCTAATCCTGCAGTTAGCAAGCCATTTCCTTCCTTCTTTTGCTTGGGATTCTGGCTTTGTGCCTTTGTGTCTTGTTTCTATCATGAAACTAACAGTTCCCCAAAGGCAATTCCAGAAGTTACCTTTCTGTTCCCTTAGCACCCAGCCCGCACTTGACACATACTTGTTGAATACAAAGCAAGATTAATATAAGAATATATTGATAACCAACAGCTCTTGATTTTTCCTCTATAATATTCTTTATGATTAGTTACTCCTCCCAGGCTTGACAGTGCTCACCTGAGTTATTGACACAGACTCCCAGCTCCTGACCCAGGAAGTTGTTCTGTAAATGGTTGAGTGTCTCAATAGCCAGATAACATATTTTTAGTCCAAGAACATCATAAAAGAAAGAGGCTTCCTGATTTATGTAGATAAATGTTCCAGAAAGACAGACCCCTACCCAGTGGTCTCCATGGAATGAAGCCACATTGCTACAAAGCTTTTCCTGGAGCTACCCAGTAAGTGACCTGAAAAACCTTCAAGCTCTTGTTTCATCCTCTAGTTCCACTTCAGTGCCTGAAATGTGTGATGTAGTCACAGAGACTAAAGACCAGTTTTCCCAATGTTTGCTCTCTTGTTCCCAGTCTGAATCATCTTCAATGATGGCACCCCTAGACAAAGTCCCAATCCATGACAGCACACCTCAGCTCAGGGGTGGGTGGGAGGGCATTGATCCCAACAGGTGAAGGGAAAAGAAAGAAGGGGGCCAAGAGAGAAGGAGGCCATCTGATGAGTCCCAGACTTCTACAGTCTTGCCATTTGTACAAAATTTAGTTAAAGCAAAGGTGCATAGTACACATCATGGAGAATCAGCACTCAACAAGACTATACACCTCCTCTCCTATACCCACAGTATCTTCTCTGAACCCTTCCTTAGGTTCTCAGTCCACTCAACTGAGTGAGAATCTCAATCTGATCTCCCCCCACACACACACCTCTCCCTGCATGCAAGCTGACCCTCAGCACCCTGCCCACCCTTCCTCTCCACCAATTCTTCTTGTGTTCTTACCACCTCCTTACCACCGCCTGTTTTTCTCATTATCTTTAGGAACCCATCTCACCACTGTTGCTCCCTGTCCCCCATTTTCAGCCTGTTATGCTCCATGGACTCCTTCTGTAATCCCAGAAATGCCTACCCTGTCTGTCCACTCACACCCCCCTCGGCCCCCCACCATTTCCTCTCTCTTCCTCTTCTCACTAGCTGAGCGTGAAGGAGAATCATCCACTCCAGACCCCTTTATCTCAGTACAATTCATTTGACTCTCAGTGTCTAAAGGTTGGGTTTCTGATGCTGTCACCTCTCTGAAACTGCTCTCCCAGAAGTCCCCAGGGCCATCCCAGCTCCATACACAGCATCCCTGGTTCTGGCTAGACTTAGCTACAGTATCCCTTAGCCCACATACTCTCCTCTCTTGAAACCCATGTCTTCTGCCCAGGAAGGCTTCCTCAGTTGCCCTTGGCCGAGGGGATTTTGCTCATTTGCTTTCCTGTACATCTTACTCATCCAATCCTCCTTTAAGAAATCAAATGTGTTTTCCTTGCACATCGACAAACATGTTTCCTTTTTCAGTGGCAAAGGTTGCTCTTCATTTATTTTTATCCCACACAGAGATTAACTTAGTGCCTACCGCCTAACAACAATTCAACGTGTAATCTTGAATGAATAATCTGCCTGTATGTTTCCTGAAACCATAATGAAATAGGTTAGAAAAGAGAACTGGGAAATTTACTCCAAGTCACAGATCTCCAAATTCAGAAAGTTGAGTTAATAAGAGTAAATTTCCTCGATACAGGTACATTGACTTTAATTAAACATGCATTGATAGATCTTACTCACCATATTCAAAGGTAAACATGGTGTAGCTATTTATCTAAGAAGCAAGAAAGTGCAGTTTGATTTTACATGTCTCTATCACTTTGAACTCATTACCTCAGATGACAAATTCCAACTTGATGAATGAGGAAGGGGTCAAATTTTCAACAGGAAATTCTTTAAGACTGTGGCTATTACAAGTAGTCCATAACCAAGCAGATATTGTACATAATATACAATAAATACAGATAGCATCTTCTTTTTCTCTTAACTGGAACTTAGGTTAATCAGTAACATGTTTAACATCAGCAGATTCCCTAATGATCAATCCCCATCACCTTCAGCAAATGAAACTGGCCCTTTCCAAAACTTGATGAGCCACACTTCATATCTTCTCTCCTTGTTTTCAGCTGCCTAGAGAATCAGACAGCAGCATTTGAGGAGCCAGCCAGACTGATGACTCAGCTCATAAAACAATGTGTGGCCACAAAAATGATGTTTATCCAAGAGCATCCTGGAGGCTCTTGCGACTGAAATCAGCAAGCAGTGGGCAAGTGGCACAAGATGCTCATTTCTGCCAGGAGTTCTGGCCATGGTGCCAAGGCTACACTGACCTCCCTCTCCAAGCAATTGATATCTTATGATGCCCTGTTGAAGCAGAATGGTGGGAAGACTTCAGAAATATGCAGTGGATGTAGAGCAAATCTGAACATAGAAGAGGTGAGGTGATGGTGGTAAAATTCTTGCTTCTCAATCAGCAGGTGCCTGCAGCTAGAGCTGACGACCACATGAAGTCCAGGGGCAGGAGGATAGAAGGCCTGAGAACATGTGTTACCCCATTGGGTTTCTCTACAAGTGGGTTTGCTCTGGTTAATAAAGCATCTACAAAGCTAATTCTTCATGACAGAGAGATACCCCAGCACCACCACCCCTTCTGTTTCCCCCAAAATAGCACCTTTTAGGAAACCTAATCTCAAGAGGCAACATTGGTATAAAGTGCTATTGGAATAGGTTAACAAAGAGATGGCTGGCAAGGTTAGGGTCTTTTCAGGTGAAGAGACCTAAATAACTGGAAAGATATTATTAGTGTTTTGTCTTTAATTTTGTTGCATCTGAATATCTTTGAGGTGGGGAGAGGATAGGGAAGAGTGTGAAAAAGAGCCAGATTAAGCAATACAATATTTCATTATTTCCCTAAAATGACAAACTTTAGCCATCTGTTTCTATTTTATCAACCCATTCAAAATATTATTAAAATGCAGATTTCTTGCAATTAGCTAGGGTCTTTCAAATGAAAAATGACCAAAGCTTCCCTGATCTTACCCCTGAAGATTGATGTGACATTTCTCAGTGGGCTGTAGCTATCAAGCCTCACCATGAGAAGCACCCCGGAGAGTGTCTTAGGCTCCAAGGCACTTTTCCTTTCTGCCCACCTGGAGACAGAGTCATGCTGTATAGATACTTTTTTCTCTCTTTATTTTTCCTTTTTTTTTTGGCATCTTCAGTGCCGAGCACACAGGATCTGATACGTAGTAGGTGCTCAGTAAGTACTGCTTGAATGAATTCACTAGTGAATGAGTGCTCTGAATTTTTCTAGAAATTTATAGTTTTGTTTCAGTAAGTCTTTTGTTTATTGTTTGTGTTCTAATCAAGAATATGGGAAGAGAGATTCAAAACGAGGTACCCCCTGGAAGGAAGGGCAAATAGATAGAAACTTGGCAATACTTGGTTCTCCTTTCCCTTCGGGGGAAATAACTGTGCCCTTGAATATCTGCACTAAGTCACCAAGGAGGAATTGAAATTAAAAACCTTGGAGAATAATTAGCAACAAAACATCCTAATGTCAAGAAATAAATTTTATGAGACCATATTTGTAATATTAATCGGGCCTCTGCGTAGTCAAATGGTGAAATTATTGCTCCAATACAAATAGGCCCAAAAGACAAAAACAGCTCAAAATAGCACAGATATTGCAGATCAGGACAGAGGTAATTTCTCTATACATAAAAAGCAACCAATTGCAATGCCTTCACCAATTCACTTGAGTTAAGTGCAAAACAAAGCCTGTTTGTTTGGAGTAGCACCACCTAACCTGTCCCTGAATTACTATGGGGATGGGGCCAGAAAGGGAACCGAGACTTTGTCCCCATCAGCTCCTCATGCTTTTCACCTTGAAATGGAAGAAATTTTAATCATCCACTCACCAAATATTTATTGAGAACTTATCATGGGCCAGGTTCAAGGAATATGTTCGCTTAACAGTCTTCCCTATCTCAGAGTTTACCATCTAGTTGAGGAAGGGGGGACAGGTGTGTGTGTGGGGGGGGGGAATACATTGAACCAGTTATCACACAACCAAATCTCTAATTAGAGATTTGCAGTCATGAAGTATGGAATGATCAGGGAAGTTATCCTGATCCGGAAACCCGTTGTGCTAGAAGCCACGACAATTTTCCTTGAGAATCCATCAAGGTGGCCCCCACCAAAACTATACTCACACCCACCTGCCCCAACTCCACCCTCAACCTGTGTGTTCAGCTGCTCCCAGTCCTTGGACCTGGCAAATTTTAAGTGACCAAGCAACACCTAATAGCGCGTAAGGACTCTGGATTCACATTCTGGCTGTGTGATTCCAGTCAAGTAACTTAACCTCTCTAACCCCAGTCTTCTTCTCTGTCAAGTGGAATAATAACAGCTTTCACATCAGGGATGCTTGTGAGGACTATGCATGCAAAGTTATCAGCACAGAGCTGACTTAGCACGGGGCAAATGTTCACTTAGCACTGGAACTCACTCCCTTGCACACACAGGCTCAGATTGCTTTCCTGCATCTCCTTGCATTTGGGGAACCTGCTTCTCCTCAGAGTCAGCCTGTAAGAGCTGGTTCTGTCACCAGCATTCAGCTGGATTGGCCTCCAATATCCACCTTAACTCAGCACCAGTCCTTTCTTTCTACTTAACGCCGAAAGGTATTGATTTCCCTGAGCCACTTCCATGATGCAACCCCTGAGAACCACATATCCAATCAGTTCTCCTCCATGACCATCATGTACCCTGTTAAGAGCCACTTTCCCTCGGTCCGATAGGTCCTCAGCTGCCAAAGCTTAGATCTGTTTCGTTTTGCATTAGTTTAAAGGTCAAACATGAATTTCTCCCCATTATTGTACTGTGTCTTGTCACACAGACTCTCTCTGTTTCATACATTAGTCACAGTCTTGCTCTCAAATTAAATATTCCTCGGTGGTTATTTTTAGAGAAGTCTTTTTCTAACTCGATGTGGTGCAATGATGAGTGTGCACCCACAGTTCTGGAATCCAGGCATTACCAGGTGGGCTCCAGATTGTGTGAGGGTTCAAAGTCCTCTAGAAAGCAGCAAGCAGTGGAGCAGTGGCGTTTGTAACCTGACTCTATCTGTGGAATCCCCTGTCCAGCTGAAAATAATTAACCCCCCAGGCCTTGATCATCTGAGCATTCATCAATCAATCCAGTAAAGGCCCAGAAGAGGCTCTTAGCATAATTGTGAGTTAAGCAAAGCATAACTGTGCCATTCCAACCGCTTGTTCAACTCTCTCTTCATTCCTACTTATGGGTGCTAAGAGTCACTGTGCTCCCCACTCTACACCCCCGTGGAGACCTAATGAATGACAGTGGTTAAAACCCTGCCCACTCCCAAAGGGCCTCCCTCTACTCTGGCCAGCATCAATAGAAAAATGAGGATTTGAAACAGACTTTCAGACTTAACTGTGGTGGGTGTTACATGGAGCAGAAGGAATTGGCTAAAAGCAAATCATCTTCACCCCTTCAAAGGCATTGCGAATACCTTAGTCTTAAGGAGGTTGCAGTGGATTTGAAGCAACAAAACCACAGGAAGTGACTAGACAATAATTCAAGACAGGATTCAGCACCTCTCTCTGGAGTAGAGATGGAGGGTGAGCAGATTTCTCACTCCTGATGCTCCCTTCCAGGTTCTGGTATCTGCTGACTGTAGTATCCTAGGCCTCACTCATCCATAGGAAATGAGACTCCACAGGGCTGGGAGGACATTGGCCTAAATCTGGGGTTTGGGGCTCAGTTCACAGACTCATTTGGCCTCACACTAAGTTGCTTCCCTCCCCCTCAGGCTTCATCAGTGAAGAAGATAACGCTTTGGTCTTCCACCTGGGTTTTTATTTCTTAACTTGTTCAGAAGTTGAATGGGGAAAAGGGGGCACTTATTGAGGGACCATGTAGGCCATAAATGCTATGGATGGCCAGAATCTGAATAGGCAAAGTCTCAGAGGATGTGTGCCTGAACATGGCTCAGGGGTAAAGAGGGGCATTCTTGATGGAGTTTTTATGAAACAAGATACAAAGGGAAAAAGACAAAGATGTGTGGGAAGCAATGACAAAGCTGGAGTGATCAGAATCCAATAACTCTTTGCGGGAGGCAGCAGGTGAGCAAGAGCAGACAACAGAGAATCCCTAGCAGTCAATATAGACTATTGGGTCGGTCAGTCGGTCAAGGCCTGTTTCCCACAGACTCTCCTAGGTTCGGGGAAGTACCAGAGGCAAAGTCAGTGATGGCTAAGAGGAGAACCCACAGGGTAGCTGAGAGCCGCTGTGACTCTTCCATGGTTCCCTGGTGTCTGGATGTGGGTTTGGCCCTGGGAAGTGACAATGAAAACTGGACATCAGGGATCATGGGAGGAGGAAGAATGGAACCATGAAAATTGACTGGTAGGATAAGGAGGACAGTTCAGGAAGACAGAACTTGACCTTAAATTTCTGCAACAGGTGAGACAGCCCTGGCAAGGCCTTGTGAGCCATTCCGAGAGCCCACTGGGAAAGGTACAAGTGTGGGTCACTTGGTAGGATCTGTACCCCTTATATCCTCCCCACTTTGAGAAGAAATAGAACAAATAAATGAACAAATAGGAAAGTGAGCATCTTCCCTAGCAATCAAAGACAGACATATTGAAGCTACAAGAGAACACTTCCTTGGCCCATCAAATAAAAAGGAAAAATTTAAATGACAAAGTGCAGGCAGTCAGGAATGAGAGTAGGCTGCCTCCTGTGGAATTTCCCAGAGGGGTGTATCTAGCAACATGGCAAGTGGGTATCACAAACCCCAAAAATTTTAGTTCTGTGAAAATGGATCAAGGGAAATCTCTGCTTCCATAGATATTCAATACAAGACTATAAAATATTGGGAGCAACCCAAATGACCAGCCGTAGGGAATGATTAATTGAACGTGGGATATTCCCTCATGTAATTTTATGCAACCAATGGCAACAATGAAAGCCACATATCAACATGGAGAATGTCTCTTATGTGGGGTGTCATTACTGAGGTTAAAAACTAAGCCCCCACTCCTTGCCCAAGCAGGCTAGTTTGGGAGGTTTGAATAGAGAGAACCAATAAAGTTCTGGGAATCAGGTCACAAGACTGTCACTTTGACCACTACACATTCTGTGTCAAAGGTCAATGCCCAGACCAGCCATTCCAGCAGATAACAGGTTATAAAAGAGAGGCTCAAGTCCTTCTTGGGGTATAGGGTCCAACACCCTGCTTTCTTACAGGGTATTTCAATAAATCCTCCTTTCCTGTTCCCCACTCTTGTTTCTGGTGAATTCATTTACTCCCATCATTCCAAACTCACCCAGACATTAAACTGCCACATATTATGTAATATTCAGTGAAAAAAATCCAGTAAATTGGTAGTGAAATACACCAAGTGAATCTTTCCTTTTTGCAGTTTCCTAATGAGTATATGCTGTTTTTATGATAAACTTATGTGACTTTATCAGGAAAAAAGTGCACATAGGCGGACATGGAGCTGGGCAGCACTGGTTTCCCTGCTCTCTGGAGTCCACTCTCCCACCTACCTTGTGCTAGCACATGACCAAGGTGTACCCAGGGACACCAAAATGTTAAGGGGTATGTGCTCTAAGGAGATCTGGCCACCTGTACACACAAAGACAAAGAAGCACATTCTTCGTGTGAAATACTTTTAATATAATATGTGCACACAGAGAGAGAAGAGAAGAAAGGATATTCCTAATAATAGGTTTCCCAATAAAACCACCCAAATTACCAATCCCTTTGTGGGCAACTGCCCAGCCAAACAGCATCTGTCTGGATTTGCCCAAAGTGAGGGGGCTGAGACCTGAAAACTTGACACAAATCTAAGATTATCTTCTGGCAGGGAACCACAAGAAAGGGGTCAGGCAGGTCTTAGAGAGCTGGGACAGAAGATGCCACATCAAGATAATGGCTGCCACTGTCAGCCTGCCTACCACGTCTCTCACTCATAATGTCTCTTCCGAGTGTTTCTACATGTCTATCCTCCACATAGCTCCTTCCCAGTGCTGGGCCCACCTACCTTCCATGTAGTGACCACTCAGCTCTGCCCCTAGTTCTCGGCTACGACTCTGCTCAGGAAGTCTAGTTCACGGCACACTGGAACTTGCAATCCAAGGTGGCTGCATATAATTGGGGTGGAGGAAATGGAAAAGACCTTTATATATAATACTTTTTGCTCATCTCTCCTGGATGAACCTGGAGGATTTCCTCAAAGCAGGATCTCCTGATAGAGCTAGGAAGAACACTGAGCATGGATTCCTGTTTTCTCCTCTTGTCTCCCACCCCTTCTCACACCTCCTCCCTCCACCACCTTGTCCATCTTGTCCACTAATCCATTCTCCCTGGCCCAGGCTGTGACTTCCAGACCACAGGACCCATTTTTCTCTTTCCCTGTGGCCAGTGAGGACACAGCCCCACAGCCAATGCCTAGAGCACCTCAAGCCTCCTCACTGGGCTGCCATCCCACTTCACTGCACTCGCTGCCCCCACTTCCATATCTACAGTTCCCACCTCTCCAATTGGGCTTCTAACCCCATCAGTCCACTGAAATGCCCACGTTAAGGCCACCAGTAGAAAACCTGATAGTTGTTTCTCTGTCCTTGTCCTACTTTTCCTGCTCATCAGCCTCCAACACAATGACTATCCCTTTCTTGGAACACTTCCTTCAAGAGACTCCCAAGAAATGTTGTACTCTTGGTTTTCCTCCTATCTCACTGCTCCCTCGCGCTCTGCTTTCCTGGATCCTTCATGTCTCTCCAACCTCTGCCCCAGGATTGTGTCTCTTTCCTATCCTTCTCCATATTCTCTCGCCTCTTTCTTTGGTCATGTGGCTTTGGATTCATGCTGAGCCTCAAACTCTATCACTCAACCTACGCTCCTGACAACTTGGATGTCTAACAGTATCTTAAAATGAAAGTGGCCAAAGCTGTACCTCCCACCCAGTCTTCTCATCTCAAGAGATAGCACCTACATCTTCCCAGCAATTCAGGCAACACTAACAGTCATCCTTGGTGCCTCTTTCCTTCCCCCACATCCAATCCACCGTGAGCTCTGTGTCTACAACTCCAAACACCTCCCAGACCCCATCACCCCAAGCCAAACCATGTACCTGTCACTTGGAATTCTGCAGCTTTCTTATTGGTCTCCCTGCTTCTACTTTTGTTCCTACTTTTGTTCTTCCCAGGCACTAGAGGAATTTTTTAAAATTTAAATCACAGCATGTTATTCCTCCAGTCAAAAGAATGACCTCCCAAGAAACACAGCATCAGCTGCTTATTCTACCTTACTCCAATCTGACCACTGCTATTCTACAATGTATTAGAAGTCCCAGCCAGGCAAGAAAAATAAAGGCATGATGGTCAGAAGGGAAGAATTAAAGTGGTTATTCACAGATAATATGAATGTAGAAAACTGCTAGAGCTAATAAGTAATTTTAGCACTGTCCTAGGATATAAGAGTAATAGAAAAATCAACTGTATTGTCTTAAACTAGTAGTAAGCTATAGGAAAATTTAATAATTTTAAAATTCTATTTGTAATAACATCCAAGAACTAAAAATTAACTTAAACTAGGAATTAATGTAATGAAAGATATGTAATACTATAAAATATTGCTGAGGAAAATTAAAACAAACCTAAATAAACCTACCAAGACAATACCGTATTGGCAATTATAAAGACAAACCGGTTGCCAAGGGAAGTGATTAGAGTGCAGAACTAGATGCACACATACAGAGGCAAGTGATTTTTGGTGAGTGACAAAGCAATTCAATAGGAAAGAAAATATTTATATTATTTAAGAATGGTGCTGGACCAATCAGAAATCCACCAGGAAAAATCAAAATCTTGAACATCCACCATACCAAAAAATCAATTATAGATAGATCATGACCCTAAAAGTAAAAGCTAAAGGTAAGGACGATCCAGGGTCATCACCCCACCCCCAGGGTCATTGCCCAGGACCCCTGGGGGCCTCCGGGGCCCCACCCCGTTGCATAACCACAGCAAACAGGAAGTGCCTCACTGCACTACCTCATGTCTACCTCATGTCTGCCCTTGCCACTCGTGTTGACCACCCCCGGGCGGGGCAGGCCAGATATGGATCACCACTGTCCTTATCCCCAAAATGTATAAAAATCCGACCAAATCGACCAAATCATAAACTGGGCGCGACTTCCGGGGCTCTATCTTGAGACCCGTGAACCTTACCGGTTTACCGATTTGCCTGGGCGGGGTCCGTTCTTACTGCGCCTACCTTTCCCTAAACTTACACAGACTGTAAGAAAAGGGGGAAAAAATTATAATTTTTGCGACCTTGGGATAAGTGAAATTTTTTTAAAGAATAAAGAAAGTAATAAATTGAACTTAAAATAAAGAAAGAAATAAAAGAAAGCAACTGCTCATGAGAAGCACCATTAAGAAAACGAGTAGTGAAGTAGTGTGGGAGAAAATACCCCAACACCCATCTATGACAATGGACATATATCCAGAACATATAACTCAGCTCAATAATAAACTCAATAATAAAAACTCTTTAAAAAAAGATGCCCAAGGAGGGCTCGTTGAAAAGACTCTAACCAAGGGTAGGGGTCAGCCAGGGACTGATGGTGACGTGTGGGAGACACCCTGGTCTGTCCCTGAACCTCCACACCCCCCCACCCTTGGCGAGGCGCTCCTACCCTGAGGCCGTTCCACTTCAGTCCAGAGAAATTGTTAGAGGAGTACCTCCACGGCCGCTTCATTTCTCAGCCCCCAGGTGAAGCTTACTCCTGCCCTCCATCCCAAGGGTCCCAGTGCCTCACGGT
This sequence comes from Scalopus aquaticus, assembly GCA_004024925.1. NCBI lineage: Eukaryota > Metazoa > Chordata > Mammalia > Eulipotyphla > Talpidae > Scalopus > Scalopus aquaticus. The sequence goes on from PVIJ01010493.1 coordinate 54,695, forward strand.
TTCCTCTAGAGCAGTGTCTGTGTCCACACTCAGCCCAGCGCTGCTTCTCCACCCAGGCAGGATGCTTAAGACTTGAGAGGCTCTGCCCTCCAGCCCTCTGTGGTCCCTGACCACACCTTGTATCCCCTGCCCCCAGAAGCAGCAAGGCTATTCTCATTGCCATACTACGCCCTCTCTGCTCTGACCTTCCAGAAATCCCTTCATTCCAAACCCTCCTCGAGTCCCAAGGCCAAGTGAAGCTCCCACGACCTCCGCAGCGCTGACTCTGTAAAGACATCCAGGTAAGGAGGAGCCTGTGGGAGTAGCCACATCACTGGCTAGACAGTGGGGAACCGAGACCAAGCAGTTCATGGCTTCCAATGTGTCCACAGCTGCAGCCCCTCCTCAGCCTCAGGGCACAGCAGGAAATCCCTGGTGTGTGTCCAGCACGCCAGTTGTGGCCCTGGAAGTGGCAGGCATCTGCTGCCAGTGGGCATCTGCTGCCAAGCCAGGAGCCAGCAGAACCTGCACAAGGCAGGGACCTGCACAAGGTGGGCTTTCAGGCCTCTAGGTTCTCTAGGAGCTGGCAGCACAGCACCCCCAGCACCAGCTGCCCTGCACACCTGCCCTTCTCTCTGGGCCACAGGCAGAGCCTTACACCTGTTCCCACCCTCCTCATGTAGAGTCCTCTGGAAAGGACACCTAAGCCTAATTAAGGGCCATGGAGGGCCCAAGCACAGTCACTGATAAAGTTCTATTTAAGAACAAACACAAATGAAAATAGCTCTGCAGAAGAAGGTAAGATCCAGGCGAATCTGAGGCCGGGAAGGGAAGGAGAACTAACCTTCTTCTAGCAGATCGGGAGGCTGTATACCAGGGCAGGCAACCTGGGCTGAGAGGCTGACTGGGAAGTCTCAATTTTCTCATTTACAAAATGGGAAGTGAGATCAGGCATTTTCTAATTCTGACCTATGATTCTATTTAGAACCATCCCCCCATTCCAGCTCACAAAGCCATGTCTGGAACCACACCTGGGTTGACTTCTGCTATTCCAGGATCCCCTTCTATCCTTGGAGGGCTGGGTTTGGCAGATCCAGGAGGACACACACAGAGGTGAAAAAGTGCAGAGGCCCCAGAGGCACTTTATCCACTGGCTATCTGCACTCTGAGGAAGCAACATCAGAAGCCCTGAAACTGAAACCCGCAGCTCTTCTAAGTCCCTCCAGTCCTGATATCCTCACCCACTGCCCACAAATCTAGGGCCATCTCTAGGGAGCCTTCTTTTGTTCACAACTCCAGATACTAACCTATGTGACCTTGGACAAGTCAGCTGACCTCTGACTACCTTCCTCCCAGAGAGTAGGTCCTGGCTGCCTACCGCTCCCCTAAATCTCCCCCACCCACTGCATTTTTGCCTCCTCTAGGCAGCCCTCCATGCTTTAGGTGGGAAGAATCTATTCTATGGGCCACACCACCCTGACCTCCAGAGCAACAAAAGGAAGAAAAATACCTTTCATTGTCTCCCAGTGGGAGGGCCTATCCCAGGAAGAGCACCTAAGGGTTCCCTCACGCTTGACATCCTAAGGCCGGGCCTGCATTCACTCATGGACTGGAGGGAAAAGGGCCTTGTCTCCTGCTGGCTGAGATTTGCTGCAAGACTTGCTGAGACTCTCTGCACACCTTCTACCCAGGGTCCTCCCGATGGAGCATTCGTATAACCACAGTAAGACTGAACCCCAGTTACAGGAGCTCACTAAGAGAAATCAACCCCTCTCTCCTGGGTGCAGACTGCAGGATCCTAAATCTAGAATCTCCCTCCAGAGGAAAATTATATCTTATAGCATGTTCCCTGTGTGGAAACACACTCAGCCAGCAGCTTTGCTAATGTTAACAGCCCCGGCAAGCTTAGTGGGTTCAGTGTATTTCCTACAATTAGATATTAAGGTCACGTCAGGAGCTAATGTTCAGGCATCTGTAGAGGGCCAGTTGAGAGCAGACTCACATCTGGCCAAACTGTCCTGAGCCTTGGACAAGACCCTGTTCCAGGTGGTCAGTAGCAGAACACAGAAAAAGGTACCACCAAAGAGTCTGATTTTCTGATGCCCCAATACTCACCTCTGTCTGAGGAAGTCTGGACTAGTGGTCTCCTGGCCTTATTGTGCTCATGTTTGCTTCTTGGACACTCAAGTCCTTTTCAGTCCCAAGGCCTTTGAACTTGCTATTCTCTCAGCCCAGGATGCCCTTCCTCCTGCTCTTCTTGTAGCCAACTTCCTGTCATTCATCCTCGAAGATCTCCTCTGACCTTCCTATTCCGGTCTGTCACCCCAGTCTGGCCATAGGATTTGTCATTAGAGGAGACTCGTTTTCTTAGCTTTTGCCAGCCAGGAGTGGGCCAGGAGGCCTGCTCACAGCGAACTCTGGGTCAGTCCAAGCCTCAGCTGCTTGATGTGGTGATCAGCCCTGTCCCCATGGATCCTTGATGACCCTGGGAAGGTCTGGCTGCCATTGGACAGAACCTCCTCTGCCTTCCACATCTCCCCCAGTGGCCTGCCTTCTAGGCTCTGGCCTGGCAGGGACTTTCAGAGAGGGGGGCTCCAAGGGCAGGAGGGCAGTGCAATCAGAGCCCGCGATTGCCGCTTCCCCCAAGAAGACAGCCTCCTTTCTCAAGGCTTCTAGCTTACAATTCAGTACATTGTTGCGTTATACCCGGTCTCTTATGTGAGGTGCTATTCTTTAGAACCTGTGACGTGCTGAGAGCTCTGTAGTGTGGCATGCCTTACCTTTCATAGTCTCATAGTCCAGGGGCCAGTGTTACTATCCACTGGAGTCAGCGAAGTTAAGAAAGTTGTTGAAGGTCACAGAACAGAGTTGGGAGGGCACCCCAGTCTAATGACCCAACCCTACTTCCATTTCATCTGCAGTAAAGTGCCTTTACCCTAAACGATCTTGAGAAGTGCCTGGCACTACCTGCCAGAGAGCATGGAAGGTCACCACCAAGATCCTTCCCTCTGGCAGCCAAGGGTACAGGAGGTCAGGGGAAGGGAGACACAGGTTTGTGATACTTCCAGCTAGGCCAAGGCAAAGAAGGGTTGGGCAGGGACAATGTTCCTGTTAGGGAAGGGATTATAGAGACCCATTCTCCTGGGTTCAGACCCTGGCCCTGCCACTTGCCACATCTAGATATTTGAGCGCTTCATCCCTATGCCACTTGGTTACAGCCCACTAGGAGCAAGGCAGCTAATCTCTGCCTGTCCCCAGAGCATCTGGGCACTCTGAGGCAGGGACAGTGGGAGAAAAGATACTATTGGAGTCATTTCACCATGTCAGAGCCAGTTATGGACCTTGGCAAGCCACTTAGTTCTTCTGAGCCTTGATTTCCCAACACCTACCCATAGAATTTGAGATAAATTGTGTTAAATGTCTAGTTCAGGGGTCCATAATCTTTTTAAAGCACCAAAAATCTTTGTTCAAATTAAATCTCAGGAGAAACTCTAATGTTCAAAACAGCTCTGCTGGAAGCAGGGGTGGAGGACCCTAGGACCGCCCTCTCAATGCTGGGGGCCCAGGAAGTCCAACTTGAGAAGATGTTGACGACTTTGACAACCAACTCTGGAGCCACCTGAAAATGCCACAGCAGCAACAGGCGGTGGGATGGATTGTCTGACAAACTAGCATCAAATGCTGAGTATGTCTTCAGGGGAGGTGAATGTGATGGGGAGCGGGGAGGGGAGTGCATCCATCATCCATGAAGGCCCTGGGGTGCGTGGGGAGAGAAGCTTCAGCCCTGAGTCCCCACCCACTACAGGAGATGGGTGAGGCAATGGAGACCTCCTGGCCTACTGCCTTTCACCCATTGAGCAGACCTGTTCTCTGATTTTCACACAGGTATGCCCCACTCCTGCCTCCTCACCTTGCCTCACCCAATACCTGCCAGCTGGAATGTCATTTTCGCAAATCTGTGTCTGTCTGTCCAATCTGGTTTACTCTTCAAATTCAAGCCATCGCCTCCAGGAAGCTTTCTATGATTACCACTAGTCAAAAGTAGTATTCTTTACTCTGATATCCTCCAGCACAGAGGGCAGAGGCAAGGAGCTTGGGGTACAGTTTCTCCATCTGTAAGATGGGAATGTGAAGACTGAGTGAGATGATCCATGTAAAGCCCAGTACAGTCCTGGCACAGAGTGGGCACTCAGTAATCGCCAGCTGCTCATTATAATGTCGTGGTCTCTCCCTCTGCCAGGCAGGACCCAAGGTACCCCAGACTGACACGCAGAAGGCGTCTAGTGAACGCTCACCTGGGTGACCAGCAGGTGGCTCCACACCCAATTAACCTGCCCTGACCAGCCGCTCTGGTCCCTTGTGTCGCTGACTGTCTTCCCCTGGTCACGGCAGACCATGAGCGGGCAGAACAAGCAGTCTAGCAGCTCGGTGTGTCACCTGGCAGACACTTAGGCTGCACTGGTGACCAAGGCCTTTGGGCATGGCTACCCCTCTCCCTGCTCCACTGCAGCCCTCTCCTTCCTTGCAGCCCTCTCCATCCTTGTGAGGATCATTCCTATTTAAGAGACAAGAAAACTCAGGCCCAGCAAAGAGCATGATCTGCCTGAGACACAGAACAATCTCACAATGCATCAGCCAGGAGCAGCATTTCTGCTAAGGGTGCCAGAAGGATCTGGTCCTGATTAGTCGAGGCCTCATTTAACTGATAGGGAGCTACAAGAGCCTTGCTCAAGGCCTCACGTAAACCAAAGCTCAGCTCTCCTGGCTCTAAACTAAATAACCTCACACACAGGGAGGGAGGTGGGGTTCCCAGGCCCTCTCTGCCTGCTGGCCTTGAGTCCAACACACTGAACATGCGGGCTGTCCAGCAGGACAAAGGGAAGAAATTAACCCTGTTGAGCTTGAGGGGCAGCTGTGAAGACCCACTAGGGGTATGAAGACTCATCCCAAGGCAGCTAGGACTGGAGACAACTGTTCAGGCCCTGTACCACCACCCCTCGCCTGTCAGAGTTTTAAGCAGATCCTGAAGCACTGAGACCCCTACAGAGGTTGCAGCACGCTGCATTTTGAGGTTCAATTCTGATGCTGCAGTAGAGGGGCTGAATCGAGGGCGGAGAGGGGCTGGTGTGGAATAGCAATAAGCCAGGCTGCTGGAAGCCTGCCAGCACCAGGTCTGCAAGACAGAGAACTCTGCTGCTGGCTGGGTCGGGGGAGCATCACTGGGAAGAAACGACCCACATACACATGCACGTG
>PVIJ01010494.1:0-59931 GCA_004024925.1 Scalopus aquaticus
GGGGAGGGAGGGGCAGGATAAGGGCACAAAATGGGGTATAAAAGGACACAAGGGACCACGGAGATGGATCACAGGTGAATTGGTGGTGGGTTACCCAAGGGGAATACAAAATGTAAAAGATATAAATAACAATAAAAAAAACATTTAAAAAAATAAAGAACTATATCTCAGTCAGTCCACCTGTTCTGCTACCCACTCTGTCTCTGGTGAATCCTCTCACCATCCCACACCTCTGGCCTGCACCCCAGCTCTTATATGCATAAATAAATAAATCTTTAAAAATATACATTACCATTCCTCCCCAGGGCCATATGTGAAACTCTCTGGGTCATTTTTACCCTAATGGTAATGCACTCACTGGTTCCAAGCCTAACAGGCTTTCCCAACCAGCTGGTGAGAAAGCGAGTGCATCTTGATGCTTTTTTGCTGAGGCTGTACAGGTAAGGGCAGGAGGCATGGGAGTCACCCTTGGAGGAGCACATCAAAGATCACCAGAATGTAAAGAACGGGGAAGGGTACTTGAAATCTTTTGCCTCCTTCAGAAACATTTTTACTTGTCCTTACTAAATTCTTCCCTCAGTGCATTCTGGAGGAACATGAGTTGATAGGGTAATGAGGTCAGAAGGAAGCCTGGAGACGTGAGTCTTAGGTAACCCTAAACTTCAATCTGTATTATCACGGCACATAATCCTTCAACATTAGACAAAACCACTTGCTTGCTTTGAACAATATCTACTGTTTCTCCATAACAACAAGAGACATTCTAATGTCTTTCTCATTTTAAAAGGTATTCTATTCTATAAGATGCTGCTAATGTGAGGAAATTTCTCTCCCCCCCCCACCCCCCAGTTTTGTAAAGGAGTAAAATCGATGCTGCTGCGCAAAAATGACTCCTGTGTTACACTTGACTGTCAGGCTCTTTGGACTAGTGTTACTGGTTCCATGGTTACCTCACTGAGATAACAGTGACATATTATTTTCATCTCTCACCATTTAACTTAGCAGTATCCTTTTATGTAACTTTCAAAATAATTTAGTACCCAGGAAGGATAAAGAAGGAGACTTTACAAAGTTTATTATGCCAGTTTAAATTGATGATTTGCAGCGTGGCATAATACATCATTTGCAGTAAATGATGATTTGCTTCTTAAAGCTATGGCATGACCATTCAAAGAAAATCATCTCTTGAAGATTACCAGTTTTTTTCATCATTGTCAATTTCTATACCGTATGTCACATACATATTATTTAGCAGACACTGGGCTGGGCACTAAGGTCACAGCACTGAGATACTCCTCCTGATCTCTAGTTGTTCAGTCTAGTCAGTGAGAGGAGACAGACAAATTACCATCTGCTGAGAATCTGACAGAAGTTTGCACACAGACTGCGGAAGATTCCATGATGGAGCATCAGGAAAGCTTTGCTATGGGATGTGATATCTGAATCAAGGGTTTAAAATATATGAATAATGGTAGGAATTAACCAGAAAATGAAGTGGTGATAGGATGGAGGAGGGGGATATTCCAGGCAGAAGGAACAGCATATGCAAACAGCAGTGGCCAGAGAGTACTATCTTCCTGTCTATCCTCAACTCTTTCTGATAGCGACTAATTCTGACTCAACACCAGGTCTCACCATCTGTCTAGCACGTCATAAGTGTTCATAAATATTTGCTGAACTTAAATAAACTCAACTGCAAATATTGCTGTTTTCTAGATATTGGCTGCAGTGTAGTGGCCGAGCACTGAACTCGCACCGCAGCTGCCGACAGCTCCACAGCACTGTGCCCAACACATTGCGCCACCAGGGAGGCCTCATTGCTTTTTTTTTCATTGACCTCAGACTTGAAACTATTTGGCCTGAAAAAATAATGGACATTTTGAAAAGCAAGAGTAGGTGTAAAATGAAAAATGCTACATTGTGAATACAGTATAGAATACAGCATAGACTGGATAAATGAAAAGGTTGAAACATTAAGGGAGATAAGAATGGTTGGTATAGAGACTAATTTTGATAAGTGGTGGAACATCAAATGAGAGGGAAGAGAAAAGGATAGATGCAAATGAAGAGAAATCTGTGGTCTGATAGAAGAAGGGCAAGAGACTGAGGGAGTTCCCATCTGCTGATGTGTGGGAGAGGGAGCGGGGAAGGAAAGGAGGGGAGTGGTAAAGGTTTGAAAGCATTGTTAGGAATTTAGGATGGAGGTGGGTGGCTGTTGATAGATACGGGATGACTGCACAGTGTTGTGGAGAGTGTTTATGATTGGATGTCATAAATTTATAGTTGTGTTAATTCAAATTGGATAGGCTGACTGCCTAGTTACATGGGCAAGGAAGATCAGGCTGAAATTATGACTGGATTGACCCAGGCAGTGGAACCATAATGCTTTAAAGGTTCTAGATAAGGCAGATAATTACCTAAGGTTATACAGCCATCAGGAACAGAGCTAGATTTAAACATGAAGTTGACTGACTTGACAACCTTAACTAAGCTGCGAGGCTAAGGTGTTGAACAAATCAACCATACTAACTAAAACACTGCCTAAGTCAACTATAGACATTGGAATGAAGACAAGACCTAAAAATCATATTCCAAAGTTCTTGATGGTTAAATGCATCAAATATATATCTGTTGTTTTACTGTTGAATTAGACCTTCGACAATCAAACTTCATTTATTCAATCATGTTAAAGATTCCTTTAAATATTTTTTGTTTTGTAAATTAAAATGTATCTGTAGAGAAGCTAGGAGGAGACAAAATTTAAATATTAAATATAATGCAGGTTAAAACAATAATGAGATACTACTACATAACCTAATAGAATGGCCACAATCCAAAACACTGACAATGCCAAATGCTGAGATGTGGAGCAACAGGAACTCTTTGCTGATAGGAATGCAAAATGATACTATCACTTTGAAAAACAGTTTGGTAGTTTCTTAGAAAACTATAATATAAAAAAAAAGAAAACTATAATATACTTAATTATATAACCTAGCAATCTGAATTCTTGGTGTTTACCGAAAGAAGTTGGACATAAGAGAAATTATGTCCACACAGAAACCTGAACACAGATGTTTCTAGCAGCTTCGTTCATAATTGCCAAAACTAAGTAACAAATGAGATGTCCTTCAATAGGTAATTGGATAAACTGTAATGCATCTGGACATTGGACTGTTATTTAGTGCTAAAAGAAATAAGCCATCAAACCATGAAAATAATTGGAAGAACCTTAAGTACATACTGCTAAGTGAAAAAAGCCAATCTGAAAAGACTACATACTATGTGATTCCAACTAGATGACATTTTAGAAAAGGCAAAATTATGAAGACAGTAATATGATTAGGGATTGCCAGGGGATGAGGAGGGATGTGGAGAAGGAAGAAGGAGAGAGGAAAAGATGAATAGGTGGAGCACAGAAGGTTTTTAGGCCAGTGAAAATACTCTGTATGATATAAGGATATGTCATTGTATAATTGTCCAAACCCATAGAATGTATAACACCAAGAATGAAGTAAACTCTGAACTCTGGGTGATAATGATTTGTCAATGTAGGTTTAACAATAGTAACAAATGTACCACAACAAATGTTGATAACAGGGAGAATATGCATTTGTGGGTGCAGGGAGCATATGAAATATTATTACTGAACTCAAGAGGTTCATTGCTTGGTAATACATCAGACCAAGCTGACTGATCATGGCAAAGGGTCAAGTTGAGAGACAAGGAGATTGCTCTGAAAGCACTGTCTTCCCTTTTAAAAAGGGAAGTCTAAGTCTAATGTCTTAGAGTATATTGTTATTTGGACTAGGTCGGGGAGCATGGAATATCCAGAATCTTGGTTTGCTCAGGCACACTGTGCTTCATGACCATATCATGTCTTTGCATGGACTGCATACTCAGATTTAGAAGCTAAGTCCCCTTTGGGCAGAGATTTTAGTATGCCAGTGCAAGTTAATGAACCTAAGGTAATTTTAGGTCACTGAGGGTCTCCTCTTGTGCATGTTACTTGGGGGTTTAGCTAGTTTGGGCCAGAAGTTATACCTAACTCCTAACAGCTTTAAATAGCTCTAAGGGTTTTTGCAATAATACAATATCTGCTGTACTAGCCCTCTGCCTCTTTAGTAACAAAATCTCTGTGCCTTCCTCTCAACTTTGTCATGAACCTAAAACTGCTCTAAAAAAATTAAGTCTTTCAAAAATTGAATGTGTAGCCTGTTCTCATGAAAACTAATTTTCTCCTCTTTACATACAAGTCTTATGAATATATGAGACTGGGAGTAAAAGTGGTGAAAAATGTCTAATGTAGTAGTAAACTCTGAATGAGGAGACTTGAACTGTGAGATAAACTTGGGGAAATATGCAGAAATTGTATAAGCTTTTTAGTATTTCTTTACTTTCTTTTTGTGTATCAAAGGAAAGGAAAAAACTCTTTTTAAAAAGATCTCCTTCCTCCAAAATCTTTTGACAAAAGTCTGCGCACACATGCCTGGTAGGGGCAGGCTGAAAGTAAAATGTGAAGATGGGAGGTTGCCACACTGACAGGATGTCAGATTTTAGGTAGCCCAACTTATTTACCTGTGTTAGGGAGACAAATTATAGAATGTGTTTGCTTTCCAGGGTCAACTGGTAACCAGACTGTATTACCAGAAAGCTAGGCCTTTTTGGCCAATAACAGATTTTCCAAGGCAGGTTATAGTTTGTCCCACTGTTGCTGAAGTCACTTAGAAAAATAGTCACATCTCACACTACCTCAACACACCTTACCACAGCTTACTTGTCTCCTCATACCTCACTATACCACACTTTGCCATACTACTCTCACTGTATCATACCTCACCATCCCATACCTAACACACAACCAGGGGAAGGAAGCCTGAATGCTCAGGTGGGTAATGGAAGAGTGAATTCAGCAGTCCTCAGGCGAGTCATGGAGCCAGCAGATAGGTAGGGAGTTGAAGCAGTAACAGTCAATAGGGTCAAGTGTGGGCCCAAAGTATGCCACTATAGGGAAAGAGGCAGAAGGACCTAAAGTTGGGGCATATATAACAATACAGGGAGGGGAAAATAGAAAGACAAGTGAACTTGTAAAAAACTTTACCTTAGGATCGGGAATATGCTGGCGTTAGTGGCTGTAGGGTAAACGAAAGAGTAGCCAGGATTTTCCACTCTACCACCATTAGATTTGATGATGGACAAGTGGGTCCTGCACGTGTGCCTGAAGGCGGCACCTGGAGTAGGGTGTGGGTGTGCGTGAGTGGGCGCACCTGGGCCTGGAGGCTGATACTATAAGGGCAGCGTCCCGGGAAAAGAAGCAGGAGCAGAAGAAGCAGGAGCAACAGCAGCGGCAGCAGAAAAAGCAGCAGCAGCAGGTGCAGTAGAGAGCGGAGCTTGGAGCAGAGGGCCATTTGGGGTGCAACAGAGAGACCACGAAATGCCACCAGAAAGCCCAGAAAGAGTGAAGATTAGCCAGGGGGCTGGGAAGCCTACCAGCCTTCCGGCCTCCTCCCCCACCCCCTACCTGACTCTATCTGGGTGCCTCGCTGCAGAAAGATCATTAAAAGCCTAAAAAGCCACCAAGGGCTCCAGGACTCCTCCTTGACCCATCTGCCTGAATCATAGGGAACCTGCACTGTGCATTGCTGGCACTACAGTGGCAGTAACTGACACTGTGCTTTTCCCCGGGGGCATGTAAGTTCTCCTAAGGCACCTACCCGTACTGGCTTTAACAATAACTGTATGCAAAATAATAACAATCTCAGAGGACAAACCAAGCCACAAAAGAGTTGGGACTGAGGGGAGAGGATAAGGGCACAAAATGGAATAGAAAAGAACACAAGGGACCATGGAGATGGATCACGGGTGAATTGGTGGTGGGCTACCCAAGGGGAATACAAAATGTAAAGGACATAAATAACAATAAAAATAAAAAAAAAGAAAACAAAATCCACAAATTTAGAGAATTAACTGGCTTTATTAAATGATTCATGAATTGGGCAGCATCCCATTCTGGTGCTGCAAGGGTTCATACAAAATGGAGGGTATTTATAGACAGAAAAGGTGGAACAAGGTATTTAGCACAAGAATATTTCAAGTAAATCTACATTCCCTGGGAATGCAAGGGAGTCTAATGCAGATTACGTCACTATTGCTGATTGGTCAACTGCATATTGATTGGTTTAGGATTAATATTTGGGGAAATACCTAAGTAGGTATTCAAGAAGCTGAAGTTGAAATTCGTAGGTGTTAAGTCTGGGTACCCTTCCTCTGGTCCTGGCATGAGGGACTCCATCTTGGATTTGTTTTTTCTATTTTTAACAGACTAAAGTAGTGGAGTCATACATCATAATTAATTGGATAGATTTCATTTAATAAATGGTTATCATTCTTTCCATGTTAATCTTCATTGTCTTAAAGTCCCCTTTTTCTTTTAAAATTCACCATTTAAAAACATTAAGGTGATATTGTTTGAAACTCAGAAATATATGGTTCCAGATGGATTCTACCAACCCTCTCTGCAATCAGTTACTTGGTTGCAAATGAAGAGGAGATAACTGAGTGTATTTACCTGTGCTCCTATAAATCTGCCCATAGAAAAGAATGGAAAGCTGTTGAATTAAACTCAGAATAGGGATCATTTAGAACAGTATCTTTGTCAAATGAATAGTTGGTGGAAAATCTATTTTGTATTGCTAAACAAGTTAGTAATTGATTTAAGAAATTGATTCCAAGTCATTGGTTTTTGATTCAATGTACTTTTCAGTTGCTATTAATTACCATTTTTAGAATAGCAATCAAGATTGAGTGCTCACCGTAATAGTTGCCTCTGACTTTTAGAAATAAAAGTTACTTTGGAAATCTAGTCCAACTCCTCTTTTAAAGGAAGCTGTGAGAGGTCACTCCCAGGGTGCCAGAGCAAGCCCTAAATAATTTCATATATCAGCATTTGAAACAGACTCTGAGACAGATTTGTGTGCAGGAAATACATTGGGAAGTGTCCTGGGCGGTCAACACCTATGGGGGAGTCACTCACAGGGTGGTCTGGAGCTGGGATGATCCTGAATTACTTAGCCTCAAAGCAACGACCTGGGGGTTTTAGTAAATAACAGTCCTTGGATGCAAGCTGCATTCAGGGAGGAAGCATGACCTTGCTTGGGATGACGTCCTTTTTCTGAGGGCAATTCCGGAAGAAGGGCTTCCCTGAAGACTACAGGTTGCCACAGTCAGCATCTGGGGAAGTGAGAACCCTAGAGCTGAAGAGGGGTGCATCACAACCTCCACTGTCACGATCCTTTCATATGTCTACTTAATTCATCCCACTAGTTACAACACCCTTGTTGAAAGATCCCCCATTATACTGGGCTTAGAAGAAGGATAACATGACACACACAGCTAAGACCCTGCAGGATAAATGAGGGAATGATCAGAATTTTCTGCTCTACCGCTGTTAGATTTAATGATGGACACCTGTGGTCCTGCACGTGTGCCTAATGGCAGCACCTGGAGTGGGGCGTGGGCGTGCGTGAGTGGGTACACCTGAGCCAAGAGACTGATCATATAAAGCAGCATTGGCAGAGAACAGAGCATGGCAGCAAAGGACCGTGTGATGGAGAGTGGCAGAGAGTGGCAGAGTGTGACAGAGTGTGGTGGAGTGTGGCAGAGAACAGTGAAGAACATCATGAGAACAGCTAATAAAACAACAAGCCTACTGGGTCTGAGATGGCTGCAGAATAGACTCTATCAGAAGTCAATAATATTTATTGATAAATAAAAAGAAATTAATGCCATTAGGCATACTTAAAAGAGGATAAATTATTGTACATAATACCACTTCCCCTCAATTAAAGATATACTTTGAAATTAGGACTATGACTTATCATACTAAATATATCGTCTTCTTGATATTAGACAATCTCTTTGCTTTTTGATTGGCTGTTAACCTACATGATGGGAGAGGGGTAAATTAGAAACCAATGCGTTATGTTAAGATGAAAGAACATGAGAGTAAGCCTGAAGATATGACTTTCATGCAAGGCTTCGCTGTTATTCTAATTAATTGCACAGAAGCTAAAGAGGGAAAAACCCTGCTAACTTCTAAGTTAGCTTGCTATCATTTTTCATTCGTATCACCAAGGGGTATAAAGTGAATAAATCAATATCCCTGAAGCACACACTTAAAAATGCTAAACTTTTTATCTCCTTAATAGTTTCTTTTTTCATTAAGAAATAGGGGCTTCCCCGGTGGCGCAGCGGTTGAGCGCTGCGCTGTGGAGCTGTGGAGCTGTTGGCAGCGGCCACGCGAGTTCAATGCCGGGCCGGGGAGAATCCCACATGGTGGGGCAGACTTCTCCTGCCTCACCCGCTGCTCCCCTCAGCAGTGTACTTCTCATCTGCCTGTTCTGCTCCCTACTCTGTCTCTGGTGAACCCTCTCGCCGCCCCACGCCTCTGGCCTGTACCCCAGCTTGTAAAAATAAAGAAAGAAAGAAAGAAAGAAATCGGATTAAAGAAAATCTTCACACTTAACGTAGGATGAAGTCTTGAAGTCAGAAGGATAAAACACTAAAATATGAGATATGTCACTTATTAGAAATGTGGGTTTGTATTGAATAGCTCAGGTGTTCTCATCCCATTTGGAAGATCATTTGTGCCAAAGCTATGCTTAGCGTACTTATATACCACATTCCCTGTGTACAAAATTACTTTGATATAAGGAGAAGATATTAACTTTTAACAATAAAATCCACACATCACAAATGTCATTGAGAACCATAATGAAAGGCTTTTTTTGTGTCAGTAAAGCATCCTGTTGGCAGGCCCAGTTGCAGCTGTTGATATTTGGGAAAAATTCTAAAAGGGCAAAAGCACCTTTTCAGGGGGCGGGATAGCTTGTCTTAGTTATAGGCCTATAAGAACGCTCTCATAAGCCTTCACCCAGGGAGACTGCCAAGAATGTCTCAGGGTTAGAGGTGTAAAGGAAGAGACTCTCTTCGATTTGAATCATGATTTCTCAAAATGCTAAAAAAGCTTCAGCTGAACTTTATTTTTTTTTTTTAAGATTTTATTTATTTATGCATACAAGCTGGGTTACAGGCCAGAGCTTTGGGGCAGTGAGAGAGTTCACCAGAGACAGAGTGGGGAGCAGCAGACAGATCAACTGAAATACACTGCTGAGGGGAGTGTTGGGCAAGGCAGGAGAGGTGTGCTGCGCCCTGCGCTCAACCCGTTGCTCCCCCAGGGAGGCCCTGCTGAGCTTTAATTTTTAAGAATATTACATACAGTAATAGATATGCATCATGTGTTTATGTATCTATGCATATATATTGCTACATGTTATATAGATCTTTGGGTACATTATCAGAGCTCAAGATAAATTTCAAAGAACTGTATATATTTTTGCTTTCATGAATAGTTTGCTAAACATTTATAATGATGAGAAACAGCTGTGTCTGGTCTCCAATGTGCCTTCCCAAGTAGCACTGTGGAGTTGGGGAGCACATGATGATCTGGAGGGACCTTTGCAAGAATTCCAGAACCAGTAAAATTTCAGAACTAGAATCCTATTGCTGGTATATGCCCTAGCAAAGCTGAAAAGAAAATATTCCATCTCCCAAAACCACTGCACTTTACCCTCATAATGAAGTCACATATTGAATTTTCCTGCTTCCATTTTCTAGACTGAAACATTAACATATCAATTGACTTGCCCTCACTCTTGTCACCAACTTCCTTCATTTTTCGGGAGTATGTCCACAGAAAAATGGAACTATTCATGATTTGTTCTCTCACAGGCAATGGAACCAAGTTATTATCTTACCTAGAAATTATTATAATGTTAAGTAGATGGAGAGGGGTATATCCAGATCTAGCCCCTAAAAGAAAATTCTTTAAAAATAAGAACTCTTTTGATGAAGGAATTTTGCAAGGGGACATTTGTATTAAATACTCTGAACACCTAGATATTACCCACTTTGGCCCCTATACACAATACCTGAGGAGTTTGTTAACTTGGAACTTTATAAAGACCAAAAAGATTGTTGATAATTAGGTTACTTTAGAGTTAAAATTGTATTGAATAGAAATATACAATTTGCTTTGTATAATTTCCCCCCAAAACAGATGAAAAGTTTTCTGATATCATTTGCCATCTCTCACTAGTGAAATCTCTTAGGATGGTTGATTAAAAAAAGTTCTTTGCTTTCCAAGCTTCAAATATGAGGTGAAAATCTTCTGACTCTAGGCCGGGACTTCAATCAGAAACCTCTTAAATATTCTCAAGTTGTGTTGTTACTGGAACCAAGCTGCCTTAGCAGTGGGAGCCGGCAGGAGCGCCAGGAGCAGTGGTGCCTTTTACCCCACTGCTCCAAGTCAGTTGTGGCAGTTGCTCCTGCCCAGGAACTGCCGTTTTGAATGGCCCAATCAGGTGGTAGGAGCTGATGGGTAGGTCCAATCAGCTCCAGGATTGAAAAATGGTCCAACCAGACTTGTGGATGGTACTCTGAGATGATATAAGCCAGGACAGGAGGGCCCTGAGGGAGGGGGAAGAAAGAAGAGAAATAAAAAAGAGAGGACACCAGCCCCAGAGAGAGAAGGAGGCCCCTGAAGAGAAGAACAGGAGAAGACGATGACGATACCAGCTCGCAGGAAAAGAAAGATGACGGTTCCAGGCTCCGAAGAGAGAAGAAAGAAGTCCGTTCCTCACCTCCAAGGGAGAAAGAGGAAAAGAAGCACCAGCAGCCGCCCTCCGAGCAGGAAGAGAAGCTGAAGGGCTCTGCAGAGACTGGGCCTCCGGTCCTGACTCTGACTTAGCCTGAAAGGAGCCCCAGAGGCCCTGGGCCTGGTGTCTCAGAGGCCTGTTTGTTGGTCTAACCCAATATCTCACAAACAGCTACCATCTCCGATGCGTTCTGGGTGAGGTGGCCACCACTTGAGGATGCAGTGAGCTCTCTGTTTCCCCCTTTGTAAAATAAACCCCATGTTTGTTGTTGTTGTTCCTGTAGCCTGAAGTCTCTTGCAACTGTGTGCGCGGGTGAGAACCCACAGACAGTGACAAGTCCTCTTATCCAGCACTGTCCTTTGTTGTTTTTGGCCTTTTGGCCTTTTGGGGCTTTTTGGTGGCTCTTGCCTCAGAGCCTGGGCAGTGTGCCCTTCTGCCCGTTTCAGTTGGTGACTCCGCTGGGACTCGACACCCTGTGTCCATCCCCCACCCGCTTTCAGTGTCTGGAACATACCCTAGATTTCTGTAACAGGCTCCACTCTCTGCGTATCATAGTCTCAGGGAATCTTTCTAGTTTCCACTTCCATTGTGATCTGGTTCTTGCTCTCTACTACCCCCTTTGAATCTGATATTTCAAACTATCTCTTTCTCCCCAAGTTCACTACTGCCTAGGTCAGGGGAATGTCACATATGACGTGGTGATCACAGTAACACTGTGGTGTATATTTGAAAGTTGCTAAGAAAGTAGATATTGAAAGTTCTCATCCCAAGAAAAAAGTTACAACTATGTGCATATGTCATGCATGCTTATCAGACTCATTATGATGATCATTTTACAATACATACACGCAACAAACCTTTAAATTGTACACTTGAAATTAATTAAATGTATGTCAATCATATCTCAACTTAAAAAAGCAAACAGTTTTTTTTCACATAATAAACTTAAATGCAGTGTTTTAGCAATAGGTGTGTGTGGTGAATAGTATAATACCCCACTCCCCAATTCATATCTATCAGAATCTGTCAGTGTGGAAACTTTTTTGGAAATAGGGTCCTTGCAGATGTAATTAGGTAAGGTGAGGTCATACTGGATCCAAGTGGGCCCTATACCCAATGACTGGTGTCCTTGTAAGAGAAAGGAGCAGGCGATTCAGACACAGACACAGAACCATGCACATGGGGATAAGACCTTGTGAAGACAATAGCAGAGACAGGAGAGATGTAGCTATAAACCAAAAAATGCCAAGGATTGCAGGCAGCTTCCAGAAGGCAGGAGAAAGGCATGGGGCTGATTGTCCATCAGATGCTGGTCAGCAGCCAACCCTGCTGACTGACACCTGCAATGTCAAGTTTCCAGGTTCCAGAAACAGGAGAGCATAAAAGTCTGTTGCTGCAATCCACCCATTTGTGTTAATGGTTATAACAGCCCTCAGACACGAATGCAGTATGTATCCCAATGCTTTTACTCCACAGTAGTACTGTCTACACAGTAGCCTGGAAGATTTTTTTTTTTTTAATGTAAAACAGATCATGCTGCTTTGGTCAGAGGTGAAGTCACCAGAATGGTCTACAAGCTCTGCACCACCCCCATAACTCTCACCTCATTTCCTCACTACCACACCACCCCTATTGCTGTTTTTCCCAAGATGATTTACCTTTTGTTCTTCTGCTGATATACACACGACTCTCCACCTCCTTCATGTCTTTTTTTTTTTTTTTTTAGGATTTATTTATGCATACAAGCTGGGATACAGACCAGAGGTGTTGGGCAGCGAGAGGGTTCACCAGAGACAGAGTGGGAAGCAGAACAAGCAGATGAACGGAAGCACACTGCTGAGGGGAGCAGTGGGCGAGGCAGGAGAGGTCTGCTGCGCCATGTGGGAAGCTCCCCAGTTGGGCGTCGAACTCACGTCTCCACTGCCAGAGCTCCACTGTGCAGCGCCTAACCGCTGCGCCACCAGGGAGGTCCCTCCTTCATGTCTTTACTCCACTGGCTCCTTCTTTGTGATACTACCCCTGACATCTCTGTTAAAAATCATTCCTAGTTCCTAACTCCCTTAGCACTTAACATTAACTAGCATATTCTATGTTTTATTTATTTTGTCATGTCTTCCCCAATAATTTATTTTATTATGTCTCTGAGGGCAGGGAGTTTTGTCTATTCTCTTTAATACTATGTCTCCAGCACCTATAAGCCCAACACATAGCTGATGCTCAAAAAGTTTTTATTGGATGAATGCATGTTAACATTTTTGTGTAGCTGTGTTTTCGTATTTCAGTGAACATCCTGCATATGAATAGCTGCCAGAGCTGGTAGGACTTACATTACTGTTACCAATTCTAGATCAGCCAGGGCAGAGAGCACCTGGTATTCCTGTGCTATGCTGTTCAGCCTGGAATGCCATGCCCACGAAATCCCTATGGTTCTCAGAGGTGTTTTAGTCTGCTCTGACCACTGTAACAAGTACAATAGACTGGTTGGGTTAAATAAGAGACATTTATTTTTTTACAGTTCTGGAGGCTGCAAGTTCGAGATCAGATTGCTAGCAGGTTTAGGTTCCAGTGAGGACCCTCTTCCTGGCTTGCAGACAGCTGACTTTTTGCTGCATCCTGACAAGGCAGAGAAAGAAAGCTCTGGTGTCTCTTCTTCTTCTTATAAGGTTACCAGTTCTGTGGGATTAGGGTTTCACCCTAATGACCATATTTAACCTCAGTCACCTTCTCAAAGGTCCCATCTCCAATACTGTCACTTCAATTAATGGATCTGGGGTTTGGGGTGGAGAACAAGAGAAAGCCAATTCAGTCCACGGCAGTTAGGCTTCCTGGAACCATCAGTGCCACAAGTAGGTTTAGTGCAGTGACATCCCCTTATCTTTTCTCTAACAAAAATGGATACAGCATTGTGAATACCAAGACTTTCAAGAAATCCAAACTATATTGTATCCATATATTGGCACCTGACTGAATATAGAAACACATAAATGATTGATAACATAAAGACAGAGCCTGTGCACACTGAATTCTCACTTGGCATTTTGAGGTGAGCAGTTTGACATGCAGTCTAGGGTAAGTGAGGGTTACTTCTTTTCTACTCTAAGACTACCTGCTCTTTAGAAGGTGTGTTGTTAACAAGGATGTTATTAAAGGTTCAGTCTCTCCTAGCTTCCTGCCCAACACCATCTGGTCTGAATGCTTGCAGTATGTCACAGCAGATATCTGAGATATCTATTACCAGTCCCGTGATAGCTGGACAAGAGGGTGTGGTTGAACTACTGCCAGTTGTCCCCAATATTAGAACTTAATGCACAAGCCTCACAGACTATGGGTTGATGGCTTGAGTGTCTTGATGATAATGAAAAGAAAAATGACCTTTAAGGCAAGAGAGCAGCTTTGCCTCATCAAGTTATTGATCATGAGCAAATCATTTATCCTCTTCGGGCCACAGTTTTCTTAACTTAAAAAATATAAGCACTGGGGGACGTTCCTTCCAACTTTAATACTCTGAGACATGGTCCATCTATAAAACTAATAAATCAAAGAGAAAATGGAAGAACTATTAGCCTACAAGAGAATGGATTAAAAGCAGATCGAAAGGTTTCATCATCAGGCTAACACTGAGAACACTGTTTTGGGGGGGTCTCTGTTCCTCTTGCACTTCTGAAAGCTCTCCCACATCCTCTGATACTGCCACAGGGATTCTGGAGGCAACAGAGCTTTATGTGCCTGCTGGGAGCAGCTGAATGAAAATTGTTAGAAGTCAAAATAAAAATTCTGGGATGCCTACAGACTTTTGAACACATAGATAAATTTAATAAGGAAAGAAATATTTGCCTTCTGAGCAATGCCTAAGAACCTCTAGCTGTCAGCTTGCAAGGTCTCGGAGGTCCTGCTTTGAGGCTATGGTCTGAAATGGGTTCATTTACCTTCTCTAGGATCTTCTTTAGTTAGAAATGTTCTGAGGACAGCTTAAAAACATACCTTGGATAATAGTAATGCAAACACATTTGCCACATTTTCCTACATTCCAGGGAATCAAAATTGAAAATAGTTGTTGAACATGGACTATGATTTTTGCTTTTTCTTTTAAATAAAGTTTTACATTTATTTTTTGATTTCAGAAAGGCTGTCTTTAAGACCACTTGTTCTCTTGCATGGTGATGTTAGTGGTTCTGAACCTAATTGCATCTCAGAATTACCTGGGTTGGGGAGGTAGATTTAAAATACTTACGTCGGGGCCTCCCTGGGTTCAAAAGAGGTTAAATCTCAGCACTATCAAGCTATAGCCAGCCTCTGTGGCATGAGTTTGATCCCCAACCAGGGAGCTAACCCACATGGTGCAGCAGACCTCGCCTGTCTAGCCCACTGATCCCCTTAGCAGTCTATTTCAGTAAATCTGACTGTTCTGCTCCCCACTCTGTCTCCGGTGAATCCTCTCACCCCCCACACCTCTGGCCTATACTCCAGTTCCTGTATGCATAAATAAATAAAGATAAATCTTAAAAAAAAATACTTATGTCAGTATTATTGCAATTAAATAAAAATAAATAAAAAGAATAAAATCTTAATTTTTATGCATTGACAGGACAATAGTATAAATGCTATAGTATAAATAGTATAAATATAAATGCTAAATATAATGCTTATAAGTAAGCATTAATAAACTAATTTTTTGGAAGAAAAAAATATATAGGTGTAGGCCCAACCCCCTGACTTTTGCATTTGGCCAGTCTGGGTTAGGGTCCAACAAGTATAAGAAGGTACCCCCTGCTTTTTGAAAGTTCACATTTTGCCCTTTTGCTGTTACAGGAGACCTACATTAGTACTTATTTTCACTAACCAAAAGAAATACAAAGAGAATTTTAATGTTTACAACAAAAGTTGAAAAGTGAAAATAACATTCAGCATTTGCTTTGCAGCAGGCGCAGAGAGGCAGTGAGCCGCTGGAACAGCCGGGCTCCTGCCCCAGACTGCTTTATGGGACATGCACTGACCATGTGCTTCCTGCTTTTACTACATGCATGTGTTATTTTTAATTTTTATTTGTTGTTTAGTATCTTTGGTAGGTTATTTTTGGCATCTGAGTATGCTCTAAAAAATTTCCATATAAGTTAATAGTAATTGCTTCTTTGCTTTATTCCATTGCAGCTTTCTAAAGGTTTCTAGGAATGTTCTACTTTTGGCTATCAAGGGGAAACCTGTAATGGAAATAGCTCTGTGTGGTTGAAAGCAAAGGCAAAAATGAGTGCTGCTAGAGAAATAACTATATAGGAAGGTCACAGAGAGCACAAATGGATTAAATTTGTCAAACCCAGCCTTCATTTGTGAGCTGTGTGGATATATCATACCTAGTAATGTGAGTGGATTCTGCTGGGCATAATCTTCTGTTGAAAAGTTGATGTAGAAAAAAACCTTGAAACATTTCTCTGAGAAATAAAATTCCTCATTCCTTTATTCTAACACAATTTTTTCATTTTTCTGTTTTATCTTCTAGTTCGCCACATGCTCATCTATTTTTACATATTTGTAATCACAATGTAAATGCCATTTGAAACATACTGGCTTTGAATTTAAGATTTATGGAAAATACTTTTGACATTTCTGTAGTCTTCATTCTGATTTTTATTGATCACATAAATATGATATCTTGTTGGTGCAATATGCTTTCCTAAATCATTTTCTTATTGTAGAAATTTCTAGATTTGGGCTGTAATATAAATCCTTATAATAAACATCTTTGTGCATCTAGATTTTTGCTTCTGTGAATTAGTTTCTTCGAATAAGTTCCCAGGAGTAGAGTTGCTAGGTCAAAAAGACAGAACATCTGTGTGACTCTTGCTACATATTGCAAGGAATGCAATTTAAAAATACTATGACTATATGTGTTTATACATAGAAAATGGGTCTTGTTATAGCAGTATCAGTCTTCCACTTGCTGGACGGGAACTGCAGTCCAATGTAAGGAATCCCAGAGACACGTCTGTTTAAAGGCAAATATAGCCAGATACAACTTCCAACAAATTTTTCATCAGTTTTGTACATATATGTCAATAGAAGTGATACTTCCCATATGACTTTTGGGGAATTCTTACAACTGTTTTATCTTAATCAAATAAGACTAAATTTACCCACGTATTTGAATAGTTATTCTCCACATTATAGATCAATATATTCCTCATTCCTTATTTTAAGAAAAGAAAAATAGCTACTTGCTTTTGTGCCATTTATAATCCAAAATCAAATTACATTCCATGCTCATAACAGGTTGTCAAATATTTGTTGAATGAATGAATGTGTAATTGTTCTACTCATTACCTATTTTTAATATTTAATACTTAGCAGACAAAATTAATAAAAAGATGCAAAATCTTCAGCTTTACAAATCAAATTAAGGAGAATTGAAGTTAAGGATACACTGGTCAGCAGTGAGATCATTACTGACTTTAAAAGACCCTAATCTGTAGTATCTTGGTGTGCGCAACATGACTATAACCCTGAAAATTTTTTATTAGCTCTCGTTTTGAAGATATTTGATATAATTCATTTCATATGTTTCACCGTGTAAATTTATCCAGTAGGACTGCAACAACATCCTAAATCAGCCTAGAATGATGTACTATTGCATCGCATTGCATAATACCATCATGCATACATCATCCAGAGTTGATTGCATCATTTTCTGATGCAATGCAATATTACTGCCAGGCGGCTGCTGAAGTAAGCAGACGTCAGCAGTGCACTATAGAAAGCCCTGTTGGAAAGGTTGAGCATTGAAAACATCTCAGACTTTCTGCGAGACAGTTTAAGCTACTATTGCATCGAACTGCTATTATTTTATCCATTTAGGCACAATACAGAACAGTAATGCCTCGAAAGTGCGTTAATAGCGTGGACAATTTCTGCTCTATTTGTGGGGAAGTGACATTTGCCAACCAGAAGAAAAGTATCACTTCTCAAGTGAAGAAGGCTTAACATCTTGACTTCAGATGCAAGGTTAGTGACCAAGACAAGCCTTGGGCCCTGCATATATGCTGTGCTACATATACAACACAGCTTTCACAGTGGTTAAATGGCAAAAGACCATTAATGCCGTTTATAGTTCCCATGGTGTGGAGAGAGCCAAGCAACCACATAGAAGACTGTTACTTCTGCTTGGTTCCTCCTCTTTCCAGCAGAATAACAAAGCAAAAGAAGTCGAGAATAGTCTACCCAAACATTCCATCTGCATTGAGACCAGTTCCACATGGTGAGGGACTTCCTATTGCAGAACCACCAGCAGAATATTCTCTTGATTCATCTGATGAGGATAAAGGTGAGCTGATCTGTTCTTCTCCTGTTCCATCAGCATGCAGTGATCCAGATTTTCACTGTGGTGCATCATCAACCCCACACAGACTAACACAAGAAGAACTAAATGACCTGGTTTGTGATTTGGACTTTTCCAAGAACAAGGCAGAATTGCTAGGATCAATACTCGAACAATGGAATCTTCTAGAAGAAGTCACAATTACTTTCTATCGAAAGTGCCACCAGCAATTGGAGCCTTTCTTCAGAAAGGAAGGTACTCTGGTATTCTGCTCTGATATTGAGGGCCTCATGAATGCCTTAGAAATCACTCATGACCCACAAGAATGGAGACTATTTCTGGACTCTTCGAAACTGAGTCTTAAGGCTGTGCTTTTGCACAATGGAAACCGTCTTCCATCTATTCTATTCCTGAACAGCTGTACAAGAGACAAGTGAAGAAATCTAAGAAGTAGTCTATGACTTGATATTTTACAGGTATTAACCATAGGCCTACTACTATTGGCATGCATTTTGTGATGTAAATATCAATTTATTGTGGATTACAAAAAAAAAAAACTGGAGCCAAATTAGAATTTGACTGTCATATTCATGTTGAGCACATACAAATTGATAGGAAATGACTAATTTTATTTCAGTACCATGACTTTGGTAAAAAATTGTTGACCAGTGATACCACTCCTAAGAATTAAATTTGAATATGTAATCCATGATTAGTTTACTACACACAATTTCTTTCTACTCAATGCTTAACTGAACAATTCAAATATATAGTAGATAATGTAATATCAATATCAGCATATCATAACACCAACAGCTGCCAATTGCCTTATAATTTGGAGATACTTTTGAGTTCCCTCAAATTTGTATGTTTCCACAGCCCTCTCTATATACTATCACCAGTATTTTTTTTTCTATATAGTTTCAACTCTAAATTGATGTTGAAAATAGACTTGCACTAGGCACCAGCTGTCATTTCTTTGGATGTTTCAATTATGTTGTCCTTTTGGATTTAAGTAATCAAATATCTATAATCTCTTTCAAAATATAAACCGTTTCAGCTCTTTGTGTTTTAAAGTGTACATATATTTGTAATCAACTGCTTTAAATCTCACACACTGGGATCATGAATACAGTTTTATTTATAAAGGAAAATGTGAGTAGCAAAGGTATTAACCTACAATACCAAAAAGAAAAATAATTTTTACTGAAAAGGAAGGCCATATATAAAGCAGTGGACAGTCACAGAGAAGGAGTTGGGAGACTGGGGTCTCGTCTGCCCCCATCTTTCATAACTGCCTCTGATTAGCCCTCCAGACCTCCTCTCTGTACCTTCCAGTTACTTTCCTTCCTCCATACATCCCCACTGTACCACTCAGCACTTTAGCATTATCACTATTCCATGCTTTTACAAACATGCAGCCTGTGTACATGTTGTTTTTTCTACCTAAGATACCCTTCATTATCTCTTTGTTTGGAAAATTCCTGATCATCCTTACTGTAAATTCAACAGTTAACTCTTCCCTAACAGGCAGAAAACTTTCCCCCATCTTAGATATCCCCGTCCCCTACCAAAATCAAACAAACCTGGAATAGTCACAAAAGAAATCTCATTCCTTTCCTCTCTAAGAATAGGAGGCATACTTACTCACTCATTCAAATGTTTTGTTAGATGTCTACTCTTCTAGATGCTAGAAAAACAGTGGTGAACAGCTCAGATAAATCTTCATCGGGTTTTGACCTAATGGGGATAAATAGATAAATATTTAGGGGATAAATATTCCCTAAATAAGCAAATCATTTGTAGAATGTTTAAGGTTCTAAGTGCTTATGAATAAAATGGAGCTAGAAGAGGAGAGGGTGTAATGTGTGGATGGTAGAGATTCTTAGAATATTGAAATAGGGGAGATCCATGAGAAGGTAGCACATGGTCAAACACTTGAAGGAGGTGAGAAAGTGAGCAATGGGATACCTGATGAAGAGAGCGCCAGGTAGAGGGCACAGCAAAGCAGCCCATGTGGATGAAACAGAGTAAGCAGGAAGAAGAGTAGTAGAGACTGGATCAGAAAAGGAACAGAGTGGAAAGGGCGGGGGGCAGATTTTACGGGGTCTTTGTGAGAACTTTGGTTCTTATTAGGAATGAAATAGGGAGACATTGGAGGATTTGATCAGAAAACTGATTTGATCTAAGTTACT
Source organism: Scalopus aquaticus (assembly GCA_004024925.1). Taxonomy (NCBI): domain Eukaryota; kingdom Metazoa; phylum Chordata; class Mammalia; order Eulipotyphla; family Talpidae; genus Scalopus; species Scalopus aquaticus. The sequence goes on from PVIJ01010494.1 coordinate 20,217, forward strand.
ATTTTAAGAGTTGCTTTGGTTCTATAGGATATGGATTATCTTATCCAATAACAGACAAGGGAAGATGGTGACTTGAACTAGAATTGTGGCAGGGAGTTGATGAGAAGTGTTTAGATTCCAAATATATGTTGAGCTTAGAGCCAATAGGGTTAAACGAGAGAAAGAAACAAACTGAAGGTGACTTTGAGGTTTTTGGCCTGTGCAATTAGAAAGATGGGGCTGTTAATGAATTGAGATGATGAAGGTAGTAGAAGGAGCAGCTTTAGAGGGGAAGATAAGAAATTTAGTTTGAAATATGTTGAGTTTTGATGCTTATTAGCCTTTAAAGAAGAAATGTCAGGTTTTTAGTTGGATATAGAAATCTGGAGTTTGGTAGAGACATCTGCTGGAGATAAAAATTTTGAGTCTTCAACATTCAATTGGTATTTAAAGCCATGACACTAAATGAGATCATGAAGGGAGTGGTTATAGAAAGAAAATACAAGCGGTCCAAGCCTAAACTCCAGGGTATTCCACTGCTAAGTGGTTAAGGTCTGTTATATCAATAGCATGTTCACATTTTATTGTAATTTTTTATAGTTGCCTTATACTTCCATTGAACTGTGATCTCCTTGATGGAAAGGACTGGATCTTAGTCATTTTTAACAGTTTTATCTGAGGTATAACTAACCTATTGAAACCCTCACCTGTTTTAAGTACACAATTTAATGATTTTTAATTCTCACTCATTTTTGTATTTTCAGTGACAGGTATATGGCAAACATTTAATGAATGTTTTTAGAATAAATATTGAATTTTTTCCCCTCCCACCCCTAATATTGAATTTTTAAGTGAATTCACAAGTGAGTAATTGCATGTGATCATAAATCAGCCCTTCATCTGACTGGATATCACTTCATGTACAAAATAAGAGTGCCGACTAAGGGATTTTTAATTTTCTTTCACCTTTGACATTTAAATGTTCCAAATGTTTGTTTCAGAGGCAAGGAGTAAACTTTGGTGAACTGCTCAGGTTTCCCAATCATTAGATTTTATAATTCATAAAAGCAAGAAATGTTATAGTTAATTTTTTAAACCATTGAGAAATTTGTTTCAACTTTGTTGAATCAGGTTATAACTATTAAACATGTGGTTTGCTATTAACACCTCACCAGGAACCACACATAAGAGAATAATAGAGTGGCAACTTAACATCTATATAGTATTAATGGATAGATTAAATATGTATACATATGTATCTACCATCTTAAAAAATTTCAGGAAAAATGGGAGGGAAGAATAATTTCTAACTCATTTATGAGACCCATATTAACCTAACAGCAAAATCAAGCATAGATATTACAAAAAAGGAAAGCTATAGACCAATATTTTTCAAGAGCATACAGTGCAAAAAATCTCATTTTTTTCTTTTGAGGTAACCTTGGTTTGCAACTTTGTATATTATGTGGAAACAGGTTCACACCACCTCCACCATCAAAGCACGCATAGTTCTTTACTCAAGAGCATTGGGCTCCCCCTCTTTGCTCCCATCCCTTAACCTCTCTCCCTCTCTAGTTCAATTTCCAGGGCTTGTTTTGGTTTAGTGTTCTCATTTCCTTTTTTCCTCTATATTCCATATGAGTGAAATCATCTGGTATTTGTCTTTCTTTGACTTATTTCACTTATTTCACTTAGCATGATCCCCTCCAATTCCATCCATGTTGTTGCAAATAGCAAGAGTTCATTTTTTTTAAATGCAGTTGGGTATATATTCCATTGTATATATATAACACACCTTTTTAATCCACTCATCTGTCCTTGAGCATTTAAGTTGTTTCCATAACTTAACTATTTCAAATAATGCTGCAGTGTACATAGGTGTGCATATGTCCCTTCAAATTAGTGTTTTTGCATTCTTTGGGTATATGCCTAGCAGTAAATGGAACGGCTAGTAGATAATAGATCATATATACATCATATGGTAGATATGATCAAATAGATCATATGGCAGATCTATTTTTAATATTTTGAGGAACCTCCATATTGTTGAAAATTTTTTATTTGCCTGTTGATCATCTGCATGTCTTCTTTGGAGAAGAATCTATTTACCTCTTCTGTCCATTTTTTGATCGCGTTATTTGTTTTCTTTTTGTTGAACTGTGTGAGTTCTTTGTAGATCTTGGTTATTAGCCCCTTGTCAGATATATGATGTACAAATACTTTCTCCCATTCTTTTTGTTTTAATGGTAGTTTCTTTTGCTGAAGTTTTTTATTTGATGTAGGCCTAGTCATTTATTTTTGCTTTTGTTTTCCTCGTCATTGGAGTCAAGTCCCTCAACAAACCCCTGAAGCCAATGTTGTGGAGTGTTTTGCTTATGTTTTCTTCTACGTATTTTAATGGTTTCTGGGCTTACATCCAAATTTTAATCCATTTTGAGTTAATTTTTATGTATGGTACAAGAAAGTGGTCTAGTTCTATTTTCCTGCATGTGGCTTTCCAGTTTTCGCAGTACCATTTTTTTAAAAATGATTTCCTTTTCTCCATTTTATACCCTCGGCCCCTTTTTCGTGATTGACTGTCCATATAAATGTGGGATTATTTCTGGATTCTCAATTTTATCCCATTGGTGTTTGCATCTTTTTAAAAATTATAGTAACATACTGTTTTGATTACTATAGTCTTATAGCATAGTTTGAAGTCTGATAGCTGATAATTTGAAGTGTGATAGCTACATTCATCTTCATTTTTAAGTCAAGATTGCTTTGGCTATTTGGCACCTTTTGTTGTTCCATATAAATATAAATAATGTTTTCTCTACTTCTTTGAAGAATTCCATTGAAACTTGGATTAAGATTGCATTGAATCTCGGGCCACCCCGGTGGCGCAGCAGTTAAGCACTGCGCTGTGGAGCTGTTGGCAGTGGCGATGCGAGTTCGACGCCCGGCCGGGGAGAATCCCATATGGTGCAGCAGACCTCTCCTGCCTCGCGCACTGCTCCCCTCAGCAGTGTATTTCTGATCTGCCTATTCTGCTCCCCACTCTGTCTCCGGTGAACCCTCTCGCTGCCCCATGCCTCTGGCCTGTACCCCAGCTTGTAGGTATAAAAATAAAAAATAAATCTTTTTTTTTTTTTTTAATATTGCATTGAATCTATATATTGCTTTGGGTAACAGTGATGGTAGACATCATCCAATCTGTTTGGATCTGAGTTGAACAAAGGGTAGAGGATTTTCTGCCTTATTGCTTTCGCTGGGAATCTTATCTCATCTGCTCTGGCATTTCAAATGGGATTTATACCACTGGCTTCTTTGGTTCTTAGGTCTTTGGACTTGGTCTGAAATAAACCACCAGCTTTCCTGGGTATCTCACTTCAAATGGCCGATAATGGAACTTCTAAGCATTCATAGTCATGTGAGCCAATTCTTTGTAATAAATCTCCTTCTATAGTCTACTGATTGGGTTTATCTTGAGAACCCTCACTAATACAACCAGCAACTGAAATTTTGGGTGAAGATGTGAAGCAACTTGTAATTTCCACGAAATGAGGTATATACTTATTCTCTGACCCAAACTTACTCATAAGTATTTAACGACGGGCAATAAGAATATATACTCACAAAAAGCTACATACAAGGATAGAACAAATTTATTCATAATAGTAAAAATCTGGAAATAATCCAAATGTCCATCAGCAGAAGAAAAGATAAATAAATTGTGATATATTTTTATAATGAAATGCTACTCAGTAATTAAAAAAAGAAGACTCTTTTAACACATGCAGCAATGTGGGTGACTCTCAAAACCACTGTATTGAATGAAAAAGAAAGCATATAAAAATGCATACTATATATGATTCCAGTTTTATGAAATTCTAGGAAAATTGTCTAGAATGACAAAAAGATGGTCTGCGGTTGCCTGGGAAGGGAGGTGGGTGAGGCTCCTGGGACCTAGCCAGTGTTATGTCAGGAACCAGCTGTGTGAGCTTGAGCTCCACTTCCCTGCTCCTTAAATTCTTTAAATGTAATAGATAACTAAAGAAATCCAGGTCACATGTACTAGTTAATCTTCAAGATCCAGCCAGTACTACATTCTTGATACCTTCTGCATCCAGACCCAGAATAAAGGAAATGAGTTTGTTAGTGGTGTTTATAATAAATTCCTAAAACTCAGCATAATTGTCATGGAGTATTTTTGTCACAGAAGGGAATCATAAACTATTATAATATTTTTGCCAAAGAAAATTCTGAGTTAAGGTAAAATAGATGAGAAAACTAAAGATTTTTCACTGCAGTAGCAGAGGGCTGTGATTTTGATAGGAAACATTGAGTAAAGGGTGTGGTAAGTAGCAGAGGGGAAGTGTAAGTAAAGAAAGAAAAAGAAAGACAGCATCCAACAAAGTGAGGGCTCTTATCACTATTCAAATTACTTTCCTGATATAAATTAGGTAACTGTGAAAGTTAGGTCCATTTATTTTCCTAGTTAGGTATTGTTCTTAAACTCTTATGACTGTTGGTAACAGTCAAACAAACAGACACCCAAATACACGTAATAAAGGCATTTCAGTAGATCCTTCTCTAAAGGAACACACTCCCTGTTTCACAACAATCCCACAAAGGAAGAATTATGGTAGCATTTTTCCTCCCAATTTTACAGATAGGGAAACCAAGACACATTCTGCTATATAATTATCTTTCTGGGAAAAAAACAAACCCAAGACATTCTGAATTTGAAAGCACAGTTGACCTCACAGTTGGATAAGGCATCAAAGTTCTATAATACCTGACTTGCTCTTTAGTGATAAGGATTAAATGGGATGATGTATGTAAATCCCCTGGTACATAATCAGTTCTCTATAACTTGAAGGAACAATTTTATGTTGATTTGGAGACTAAACACTAAGAAGATGCTGGGTGGCAAGACCATTCAAAACAGAAGAGAAAACTTCAACAAAATTAACTTTGTGATAGAGGAGGCCATGTTCTGGGACTGTGAAGTAAGGGCATTAGATTTAGGGATTTAGAAGTGAAGAGATCAGAAAATTTGGCTGCGGCTACAAATTGTGGACAGCTTGTATTGTTTACAAGCAACATCAAGGAGACTAAAAGCTTCAGTGTATGTGGGGAGGGTGCTAGAGTTTCTTAAGATCTTTTCATTGCCTTAGAAAAGGAACGATAGTGGTTGTGTAAAGCATGGGTTGAGGTGGTGCACAGAGAGAGAGGGACTAGTCAGGACATTCTTGCAAGGATTGAGTTGAAATTTAATGAAGGTTAGACATGGGGCTGGAGAGAAAACTGTTCATTCAGAACACAGTGGTTGACTTAATCAAGGTATTGGGTTTAAAAAATGAGAGAAAGATGCTGGAGCTGATAGATTTCTGAGATTTCAAGTATACAAGTAATGACTTGTGATCAAGTGCTTCAACAAAAAGACCAAGTTTGTATAGGAGGATGTGTTTGGTGTGAGATGTTTACAGAACATCCATTTGGAACTATGGGCCTGTGGCATGAAAGATGAGTCAGCTGGAGAGTCATCCCTTTAAAGATCACAGTTGAATCTGCCCAAGTGAATAAATCATTGAGACAGAACATAAGCATGAGACAAATACTATCAATATTAATAATCATCACAATGATCTTCTTCTGTGCTTGGGAGATCTTGAATGATAGGAGAAAGAGCATCAAACAGCAGTGAACCATCCAAGTGGAAGCATTGCATAGATTTACACATGTGTACTCATTAATTCTCTCAAGAACATTGTAAGGTAGAAAAAAAAAGAGGAAAGAGAGCCAAATTCTTGTTAAGTTCCCTATTTCAAGCTTAGGCAGAAAAGGAACTAGAAAAAGGAAGAAAGAACAAGATTTTTAAAAGTCATGTTAAACCTCCAACAGCCAACTTATCATCATCAGGCAGAAGTCTGCCACCAATATTCTTGAACCCTAAGTGGGAGGATCAGGCTGCGTATGCTCTGTGTAGCAACTAAGGGATTATTTGGAAAATGTCAAATGGAGGGACAAGAAGCATTATTTAACTGTGCATTGGAGTGGACTCAGCTGGGCTGGGAAGGCTCTGAGAGATGTGCATGCTGGGTCTTGAAGGGCAGCAGAGCTTGAAAGAGTGAAGGAGAAATCAGAACAATGCAGGTCGGGGAATCCTATGGCCTTAAAGACCAAGCATTTTTCTCTTATCTCATATTTATGACTGAGGTATAGCAGATAGTCTCTTACAGACTCATAATACTTATAGCCTGTCTCCATTCACTAAAATTTCCACTTATTCTAAATGCTATTGGAGCATAGTTACCTTTCCATCAGGCTTGGTAAAACAGTGATATTTGATCTTGCTTTTAAACATCAACACTTTTTGGGCCTCCCTGGTGGTACAATGGCTCTCAGCCTATGAAGCTATCCAGAGCCACTGCAGCCCGAGTTCGATCCCCAGCCAGGTAGCTTCCCACATGTGCAGCAGACCTCTCCTGTCTCTGGTGAATCCTCTCACCAACCCCCCACACCTCTGGCCTGCACCCCAGCTTATATGCATAAATAAAATAAACCTTTAAAAATAAAAAAATAAACATCAACACTTTTCAGCTTTTCTTTTCCAATTAATTTAACTTTTAAAAAAGGTTTATTCATTTTTATATTCATTTTTCCTATTTGTTTTAGTTTCAACATTTATTTACCTACCTGTGATTTTTCCAATGTTTACTCTCTTGATGTCAAAGGGTGTGACCTTTTGACTGTTGACATTATGCATGGAGATTTTAAAGGCACAATTCATTCCCAGTTACTTCCAAGTTACTTCAACTCCAGAGGGGCTCTGTAGCAAGGTCTTGTCTGAGGGTGTAGTTGACATTTGCTGCTCCCTGGCTTCCTAGTATCCCCCTTTGCCCTTCTGCTCTTAAGAGTGCTCTAAATTGCTTATAGGGAATTACTGGGTCCTTGTGACTGTCAGTCAAGGGACCCTGCCTTCTTCTTGCCAAGTGTAATGACCGACAAAAGTTGGCCAATTGTATGTTATTACAGAAATCATGTTTTATTATACAACAGTGCATCTTGAGCAGAGTAACTGTTTAAAAAAATTGGAATAGCATTTATTTCAACAGAGGTGCTTTGATACCATTGATTAAATTGTACTATTATGATAATCCAAAACTGCTCTGGTTCTGCATTCTGTGAGCCTTATTCTTTGGTGTATTTTGATTTTTTGAGCTCTCTTACATCTTTCTACTGCTTAAAAACATTAAAAAAATAAAAACAAACCAAAAAAATAAACTCATTCCCTGGTCCTACTGGAAAATCCAGTTGTCAAAATTACCATCACTGACATGGGAATCAGGGGTGAAAAGGACGGATATGAAAGGATAATTAAAAGATATTGTGACAAACGACACATTCTCTATTTCTCTTTGAATAAATTGAATCACTGTCTACACAGTTGCTCACAGACGAAATCAGAGAATCAGACTGATAAGCAACCTTGCATGCTGGACCCACTGTTTGTCCTTCTCCACCTGCTGCCCAAAGGACAAGAGAAGCAGAGGCTGCAGAACCCTGAAGGAGAGAGACTAGTAGAGAGCAGGTCCTCCTCAAGGGAAATCACATTGTATTGTTGGGAGACACTGCCCAAAAGGTGGTTTGTATAAAGATTCCTGTGTTTTCCAACTTACTGGTTGAGGTCAGGCCACTCATCTTTGTTGTCTTAGCTCTCACGTGAAGCCATTACCACATGCTGGCTGTGTCCAGTAAGGTGCTTGTAAATATTTAACAGTTGGCTCTCTGGAAAAAAGAAAAAGTTCTGGTTTGTACTATTTGCTGATTTCTGTGGTGTAATACTGCCAACCCAACCTATGTGACGATCAGTGTGATATCATTAAATACAACATCGGGAAAAGATGCTAACAATCAGCTCCTGTAAATCCTAGCACATTGCTGGTTGTGTCTCCTGATGGTATGACATGATTCCCTTTGAGGAGGGCCTACTCTACACAGTCTCTCTCCTTCAGAGTTCCTGCAACCCCTGCTTCTCTTGTCATTTGGTCAGCTATACTGATTCTAGCTTTGGGTTCTTGCATTATTCTTTGTGATCTCCCTACTTCCTGCACATATCTGTCCAAACTGTCCCTTTTAAGAAAACAAATCAACTGTTCTTCCACACAAACACACACACACACACACACACACACACACACACACATATGCACATGCGCACGCACACCTCAAATTATCATAATTTGAAAGTGCCATCTTTTTCATATGGATACAGTAGTAACCAGATTTCCCCTAATGAACTCTGCTTCCTGGGATTTACATTCTGATGCAGGCTCTTCTCACACTGTCTCAAACTTGGCCTGTGTGACTGGTAAATATGGAAGAAGTGAAGATATTTCCCTCCTGAGATTAAGTCATAAAGAACAGTAGTTTCTTTCTTGCTCTGTTTATTCCAACCATCTGAAGATTTACTTTGGGGGAAACCAGCTCCCATGTCAAGTATCCCTCACACTGTAAGGAAGTGAGGCCTGCAAACAATCTTGTGAGTGCAGAATGCAGATCTTCCAATTGTAGTCTAAATATGGGGAACTGTAACACCTGCTAACAGCTTGCTTGCAACCTCAGGAGAGTCAAGAGGCAGAACAAAGCTGCTCCCAGATTTTACACCTTTAGAGACACTGTGTGAAATAATAAATATTTGGTTTTGGTAACTTTTTCCACAGCAATTGAGAATTGATTCAGGTTCTTTTTTGCACTCCCTCTATCTTACCCTTCACATGCAGGCAGTCAGCTCCTAAGTATCTGTTTACATCACCCTTTCTCATCACCCTTTCTCCACTACCATCATTTTAGTCCAAGTCTGGGCTATAGCAGTGGATTCCTAACTGACCTCCATTCAATGGAAAATTGCCAGTGACATGCTCCTTATTAAAGTCCTTCACTGGCAACCTGTTATACCACTAAAACTAATCTAACATTATATGTAAATTATACCTCAATAAAAAATTCAATTTATTTAATAGAGGAAGGATTAATAAGGTTAGTTATTTTTCTTCAGTGAATTCCTTTATTTCAAGGAATTTTTTCATTTCATTTAATTTGTTACATTCATTGGCATAAAACTATCCCTAATATTCCTTGTTCTCCTTTTAATCTCTATGGAAGCTTTTACCATGTCACCTGTCTAATTCTTGATATTAATAATTTCTATTTTCATCTTTATTGCCTTGATTAGCCTGGCAAGAGTTTCATCAGTTTAGACTTTTTCAAAGACGTAGACTCTTGTTTCACTTATCTTTTCTATTTTCTGTTTTTGATTTCATTGATTTCTCCTTTGATCTGCATTAAATACATTATTCCAGTCATTAGGGTTTCATTTGTTCTTTTTTCTTCTAATTTTTAAGGTGGAAACTGAGGTCATTGCTAAAAAGGGTTTTCAATGTTATAAATTTCCCTTCAAGTACTTTTGTAGCTGCCTCCCACAAATGTTATGTTTTACTTTCATTTTCATTCAGCTCAAAATAACTTGCAATTTTTTTAATTTCTTTTTTTATTTAGAAGTTATTTTTAAGGTGAATTATTTAGTTATTTGGGGATTTTCCAAATATTTTCCTGAAATTTATTTCTAATTTATTTGCAAGAGAGTCCTTTACGTGATTCACATAACCTCCTATGAAGTAATAACCCTTTCTTACCCCCACAATTTGTCTTAGGCCACCTTCACATATTCATACTCCCACTCTCCATGTTTCAACTTCATTGGTCTACTTTCTTTCCCTTCTATCTACCAAGATTCTTCCGTGAATCAAGCATGTCAGGCAGGCAGCTTAAAGCACTCATTTTCTATAAATGTCTCCTACCTCTCAGTGAACCCAGACCTAGCCCAAACGTCAAGAAGTTTGGAATATATCAGGAGAGATCTTCCACCATCTACTCATGGTGTGTATCATGACTCTAATTCATGTTAGTGATTACTGTCTGTCACCAATGCTAGTAAGACTGTAAAAATCAGGTGGACAGAGACCATTGTCTGCTCAAGCAGCAGCTCAATATTTGTTGAAGAAATGCGATAAATGAACTTTGGAGTCAGATAGACCTAAACTTGAAAACTTGATCTACTACTTAAATATAGTGTGATTTAGTTGCAGTTTCACCATCTAGCAAAAGTGAAAAACAATAGTACTTACCTCTTAGTGTTGATGTGAGGATTTAGTCAATGCATGTGATGTGCTCAGAACAGTCTCTAATACTTAATAAGAGCTCATGGAAATTAAACATTTGATTATCCAACACACATTTATATATTATATTCACATCACAAAGCTATCATTTTGAAATTGTACTGTTATTGTAGTCTACACTTTTTTTTTATTGTAGTCTACATTTTCCTAATCATGCCTTCCTCCTTCCCCAGAATTATCAATATGTTGTTGCTCAGCTTAGCTAAAAGTACTTGCTTCAGTGCCCTTCAGGATTTCTCTGAAAACTTGAACTGATGCAGCATTTCTCATTTGTTACAAATTTCCTCTCTTACAGGAAAGATTACCATGCACGTCCATTCAGGGGAAAAAAGGAAAATGACACATACCCTTCAGGAGGATACTATGTCAAGGAATAAGGAGTAATAAATAGGAGTAGCTGTACCTCAGAGAACCTTGTAGATATAAATCAAAGTGAAAGAAAATTAGGAAGTCACATGAATACAGCTTTTGATTATTCTCATCAGGATTATTTACAGCAAATTGTGGTGCGCATTTCTGTTAAAGGTACTAAATGTATAGAAGAGATAACTTAAAACATATACAACAAACTGCCACTGGCCAAGATAACATGCTCACTCTTAAAGCCTTAAGGTGAGACTGGAAATACCAATAATTACGTGAACCATGAACCTAGGCATAGTAAAAGCAACCCCAGCAACCTATTTCACAGTTTAGAATAGCTTCCTGGTAGTTTCCTCCTAAAGCAGGGGGTCAAGTTTTATCTACCAAACCATTCTCTTCTCCAACTATAAGCCTTAGTTCTACCCCAGAGCACACCCAACCTCCGCTGTGAAATGCTAGCTATACAGCCTTGAATGGGAAGGTATTTGATTTTTCAGCAGCATCTGCCAACCTTATGACTTCTGCAGCAAAATCCTAACAGCAGTACCTGTCACTCAGCAGAGATCTGTCACCCTTGGCCCTGCTATCTGAAGGACTTGGAAGCATCTCTGAGATAGCTAGTTCTCAATGTTTTCTCAGGATCAGGAAATCCATACTATAGATCTGACCAATGACCAAAGAAATACTCAGAAAGCTTAGAAATCTACCTCTATCTGATAGGGAGATAAGGAATAGCCTCACATTCCTAAAACCCAGCTGCTCTTGAAATCTCACTGCCTGTAATTATTAACTCACTTAGTTGTGTTTCTTTAACTATCAAACTAGCTGTTTTTCTTCTGAAACCTAAAGCTTATCCCTGCCAAACCACAAAATTCCATCCTTAGAAACTTTTGAACACTTCAGGGACAGGCCAAACTCCAGAAATACAGTCAGTCTCTCATACCTCTCCTTACCTAAGAATTATAGGAGTTTCTCTCTATATTCTAATCACTAAAATATTTTCACCCAAAAAGACCACTAAATTCTGGTTTAGTTTACCTCCATGAGCCCCAGGAACTAATTGAACTAGAGATCTAGAATTGGAAATTTCATCCTGGAAGTCCTTAAGCTAGAAAAATTGGTGTCAGTTATAGCTCTGAAAGTCAAGAAGGTTCTCAGAAGCTGGGATACCAGAATGGGTAACTACTGACCTCTAGGATAGCACTAAGGATTTCATATGGTCCAGGAACAAGAATTCTCTTGCACTTGAGAACACGTGGCTGGAACAGTCAATTGTGCCATCCTGAGAGGATCAAGAATCATGGATATTTTCCTCTTATTGAGAGCTATGTTCTTTTTCTTCATGCATAGATCAGTATCTTTATCAAAAAGTGTGGTATCGGGTTTTAGCCTAGGTGCAGCTAGGTTTGATTATCAAAGATCTCTTTTATTAAATTGCTTTGCAACATCTATAAGGAAGTCCAAGATCTAGATAGAAAATACAACTGAAATTAAATTTTGCTGTTGATGTTAATAAATGAAAGGAGCTATTGATCAGTGATAGGACAACTTCAATGTTCTAAGTCATGCTGCTAGTTAACAACATTAGGGCTTACCCTATCTCAGTTTGGTCCCAAAAGGAAATAAGTAGACTACTTAAAATAAATAATGTGTCAAAATAAATTTTGACGTATGATACTTTTTTTTTCTCTAGGAATAACAATGCCCATACTTTCTTGACATAACCATATCTCATATACACAGCTGGAAGGAGTTAAGTTTTGTTGTTACTGTTAGCTTCTTATCTACTAAGATGATGGTATTCACTACAGAACACATCTCATTCCTCTGATTCCTTTCTTCTCAAATTGATGGACAATAAACATCATTTGAACTACTTTTTAAGTGGATTCTTAAATCCACTAAGACAACTTAGGAAGGTTTCTAAGGGGATAATTACAAAAGTGTTTGCAGAGTTAAGGGGAGGTAGGGATAAGATACATTCAGATATGACAGCAGCTGGGTAGCTACCACTCTTGGAACCAAAGGGACAAGAGGAAGGAAAATTATGAAGACTGCAAGGAGAGAGAATCATGGGTAGCAGATACCTTGAAAGGAGCAATGAATGACCTTAAGTAAGGGTTATAGTCAAACAAGGCAACCTCATACTCTCCTTCACCTTTTGGATCTCATGACAGATTCTCTTTTAACTAAATCCATGCTGAAGTTAAAGGGCATGAAGTCATGCAGTGTGCAATCAGATCTTCTCTCCTTACCATTCTGTCAGCCTGTCCATGTCTCTTCTTCTCCAGGTTCTTCTTAACTATGGCCATCTCCAAAGGCTTCAGCCTCCAAGTTCTCCTTCAGAGGTCCTATTGCCTCTCTTATGAATTTTAATCTCATCACTATGTATGAGTCCTAGCAAAGTACCGCTTGCTCTAACTTAATTCAACCTTGATGTATAATTTGACACATGATGTCCTACTACATAGGTTCAAATTGGCTTCTCTGCATAGCTTCAAATCGGTTCCTCTCCTTAATTTATACTACTCTGTTAATAGTACCATCATTCCCACAATTACTCAGTATTGCAAGTTCAGTCATGTTTATTTAAACTTTCCATCTTTCCTGGTTTTCTTTCTTCATTGATTGCAAAGTCCTGTACCTTCTTCTTCCAGTATGTTTTTCTAGTGTATGTCTAATCTCACACTAGACTGGCCTGACTATGGGCCTTTACTTTTTACCTGGAATGTTGTTAGAGATTCCTCAGTGGTACCCTAACTCAAATCCATTCTGTACCCATTTCATTGTACAAATATTTACATTTATTACAACAAGTTGCCTCATTGATACAATTATAATACTTGACTCTATCTTTTGAATAGGACATTTGAGGGGAGGAAACAATCTGTAAACTATAGCTTCCTAAAGCAGTACATGGAATACATCCCCCTCATTTTGCATGACAAACTGAGGCCCAGAAAAACCGGTGGTCCATATGACTTGCCTTTAAAATCCAGTGCTCTAAAAAGTCTTTGATGACTCCCCTTAACTTTTCTGGTTAGTTGATCAGAAGTTGTGTAGCTCATCACAACACGGTCCTAGATCATCCTTTTAGGCCTTCACCCTGCAACTATCCAACCAACAGCCTAGTTTCTACCTAAAGTCAAAGTTCTGGAATACAGCTTATGATTGTTCCCAGTAGTGTGCTTGCAAAACATGTGTTTTTTGTTAGAATTGGCCTTCTCTCCCTCAATTCCCCAAATTCTACCTGTTGAATATCTATCTTTCAGAACGCATCCATAGCACTCTTCCTTTAAAGAATATTTCAAAGTACTTTACAAAGCGTTTCTGGATTTACCCATATTAAATACGATCTTTCCCTCCTACGAATCCCTTAAAAATTTTCAGCACCATTGCTTTAACCTGTTCTGTCAAGTATTTGTATTGCCCAGCTCATGATTATTTATGTAATCATCCTAACGGCATATTATATCATATTATATTATATTATATTATATTATATTATATTATATTATATTATATTATATTATATTATATTATATTATATTATATTATATGCTTCTTATAGGCATGGCCTGTGCCACCTTCTTTAACTTCATATTTCATATAGCATTAATGCAGTGTATTTCATGGAACTATTTAAACTCTGTAACTATTTTTTAAATTTTGACATATGATACTTTTTTTCTCTAGAAAGAACTATGCTCATAATCCTACAACTCCACTTCTAGTTATATATCCCAAAGAATTGAAAGTAGGCACTTGATCAGATATTTGCACACCCATGTTCATGCATCAAAGGTTCTATGTAGCTCAAAGATGGAAGAAGCCCAAGTATCCGTCAGTAGATGAATGAATAAACAAATTGTGTTATCTACATAAAATGGAAATTATTTAGCCTTAGGAAAGAATGAAATTCTGATATGGATGAATGTTGAAGACACCTTACTAAGTGAAATAAATTGGACAAATATTGTATGATTTCTCTTACGTAGGTGTACAGAACAGTCAAATTTATAGAGACAGAAAGTAGAATGGTGCTTACCAAAGGCTGGGAAAAGGAAGAAATGGACAGTTTAATGTTTCATGAGCAAAATGTTTGAGTTTAGGTGATGAAAAGTTTTTGAGATGAAGTGGAGTGATGGTCTCACAACAATGAGAACGTACTTAATACCACTAAATTGTGCATTTAAAGCTGCTGCTGCTTCCTGTTTCTTAAATTTCCAATAAGTATCTTGGATAATCAGCAATCTTGAGGATAGAAGACAAGTGTTACGTGTAAAAAGCAGACACAGAATTGAAGCCTGGGATTTTGAACACTATGGGACCATACCAGCCACTAATTTAAGCATGTTTACACTACTGTTACAAATCTTCTGTTACATGCTGCTGAACCTAATCATCACTGATACCAAGGTAACAATAGGAAAAGAGGGTATGGATCACCATAAATTATGTCAAAACACAATTTCCACAATTTGGAGGTGTCAAGGACAAGAAAAATCAAATAACACTAAGAAACTACCACATTTCAAGGAGATTAAAGAGACGTGCAGCTAAGAAAATGTGACTTTCTGGCTTGGACCTTGCAAGAAAAGAACATTTTGTGGGAAAACTGGTGAAACCCAAATAAAGTCTAGTTAATAACACCCAGTTAATAATACTGTATCAATGTTAATGTCTTAATTTTGACAAGTATGCCATGATTCTGTAAGATATTAACACTGGAAAATTTGGGTGCAGTGTTTACAGGAACTCTTTCTCTGCAACTTTTCTGAACATCTAAAATTATTTAAAAATATTTTTAAAAATACAAAAAGTGATTAAAATAGTAAATTTTATGTAATGTGTATTTTATCATAGTAAATAAAATCCCCCAAAGTGACAGTTTTGAAATTACTGGAGTATAGAGAAAATCTATATAGTGCATATGGTAACAAGAATGGATTTCAAGGTACCTAATGACACAGAAGTTCTCCATTTTCATATAAGGAATGTCCTAAATACCGGTCTGAGGCTAAAGTTCATATTCACTGGAGAAAGGTCTGCACAGCACTAAGTCAGTGGTCTTCCCAAAGGTTTTTCACCAACACAGTCTCTGAAGTCTAAGTTTTCAGTTCTTATTTCCTAGCAGAAGCTGGGAGAACCTTAGGCAAAAGCTCAGGAACTACATACTCAAGCTTGCCTAGGAAAGGCTTTAAGGGAACAGAGTTGGCTCTGAGAGTCCTATGTCAAATCACAGAAGGGAACTTAATCATTGGGAGCTCTGATTGGCTCTGTGTTCAATAATAGTGACCATAACATAGGGAAGTAAATTGGGTACCAAGGCTGGTACTTCACAGAGAAAATATAGGTTCATAGGCTTAACTGGCCCTTTATGCCTAACATTTCTGAAACATCTTATTGATAGACAATTAACAAACTCCCTATCATTTGCTATGTACTAATTTGGTGTCTGAACACAGTTCAAGGTCATTATGGCAACTTCATAATAGCCAAAACCTAAGTTTTTCATTTTATTTCTCTGCTGTCTGCTGTCCTAAGACATGGTTCTCATCATTACAGACTGAGGTGACTAATTATTTTCAGCCGCAAAATAAAAGCACAAATCCAAAGTTTCATATATCACTCTTCTCCCATCTTAAGACCATGGAACACGCACATGTGAGATAGAGTGGATGATGGAATGAATTTCAAGTGGTCCATATGCCTCGATAAAATCCAGGGGATCTTATCCCGAAGGAAAAAGTTGAAACTCCCTGCTTGGAACATTCCGTCAATTTGAAGTTTTGGTGATTGCTTGCACTCTCCCCAGTGTGTGGTTGCTCTGTATCTTGAGTATAAAATCTGGCAGGCTCTCTTTGTCTTAGACTGATCTTTTGGTTATAGATCTGTCTCATGCACTTAGATCCTTGTGTGCTCATTCTTTGAATCAGATTGGTTATGCTCTGTGATTCTCAGTTATTACCTAACCCTGTAAATCTGTCTTCATTCCTGAGACTGACAGGACATAATAGGGCTCATTTCATTGTCACACATGTTTCCCTGGAGATTAGTAGAATTTAGTACAATTTCTGAACTACGCTATGTGGTTCACAATACCCTAAGTTGAATATTTTTTATATATCAGTTTAATAAGAAAATTATTACCCTCACTGTATCATGAGGTTGTAGAGATTGGAGAGATGTTAGGTAACTTTCTCAAGGTAACACAGTGGCAGAAATGGAATAGCACACTTCCTTGGGCAGCTATTATAAATACAAAGCACTGCAATGGAAAAAAGGATGTTTGAAGAATTCATGGAATCCATGAAAAAATAAACTACCTCTGGCTGGAGTAGCCACAGATTAGGAAGATATGGGACAAGTGGGACAGCTAAGATTCTCAGAGGTCTTAATGGGACTGGCGTGTTAAGATTTTTCCAGAGACCAGAACCAAGAGGATGTGGAAAGAGAAAGGGGATGGGAGAGGTTGTTTTAAGAAGTGGTCTCACAGGCTTATGGTGACTGGCAAGTCAGAATTCTGCAGAACAGGCCAGCAGACTTGAGATCCAAGAAGAATTGATTTTGAAGCACAAATTTGAAGGCAGTCTCAAGACGGAATTCCCTCTTCCTTGGGGGGAACCTCAGTCTTTTTCTCTTAGACCTTGAACTGATTTGATAGGTCCACTCACATTATGGAAGGCCATCTGCTTTACTCAAAGACTGCTGATTTAAATACTAATCTGATCTAAGCATCTCTCCTGCCTGCCTGTGATTATGCAAGTGCCTCTATTTTTCCTTCTCCTTTCCCCAATAAATCTGTCCTTTAAAATGTTTTTTTTTTTTAAATACCCAAAACTAATCTGATCTAAAAAATGCCTTCAGAGAGACTTCTGGACTGTTGCTAACCAAAGATCTGGGTGCTATGGTCTAGTCAAGTTGTCATGTAAAACTAGCTTGAATAGCTGGGAAGCGGAAAGACAGAGTTGGGTAACTTTTAATGTTAGATGAATGGTTTGGCTTTATTAAATTATATAATGTATATATAGTATCTGAGACATAGCAGGCAATCAAATTGTAATTTATTTGCAGGAAGATTTTGAAAGTTGTTGAGTAATTGAGCGGCATGATCAAAACAATACTTAGATTTTTTTATAGTAATGGTATGATGTATTAAAAAGGAATAAGACAAGGAGAAGGGATGTGAATTAGATATCTATAGCCATGGATAAGCCATGAGGGAGTAGATTGAATACTTATTATGTATCAGGTATAAATATATGCTTTAGATACATGATTTTCTTTAATACTCATAACCCCTGTATAGTGGGTGCCATTTGACCAATGGACACTGAGTCCCCCACCATATCCATTCCATATGAAATTGCCCAAGATATTATAGTTAGTAATGGTAGAGCTAGAATTCAAACCCAAGTCTGATTCAAACCTGTCATCATTTATGAGTGTGGTAACACTTGAAATAAAGAGAAAGGAACAGATTTCAATAATATGAACTAAACTAGTTCCAATAATATGGAACTAAAAGATTTAATAACCAGATGGCCTAGTGACAGAGACAAAGGTAGCTGCAAAATTTTGAGTTTAGATGGGTTATTAGCAGGAGAAACCTGTGGACATTCAGGAAAAAAATAAGATAGTCATTATTAGCAGCTGATTTTAGAAGAGTCACAATTTTTTTTTTGATTAGTTGAATAAATATCATCTAATGATGAGTTTGTGACAGGTCTGGTTCTAGGCACTGGGGATCCATCAGTGCACAAAACAGACTAGCACTGTCCCCATATTTTCCTGTTTGGAGAGACAATAAATAAACAATAAAGATGTAAATTACAGTTTATATTGGTACTAAGTATTGTGGAGAAAAATTAAATGGGGATTAGAAATAAGGAGCACTTAGGGTGCTCAGAAAAGATCTCAGATATCTTGTGATGATGTGAGATGTAGGGAGGAAATGTGACAATTTTAGGGTAGAATGTTTGTATGTAAACAGTAATAAATAGCTAGTAGCGCTTAAGAACATTAAGATTGGAAGGGCTGAGGCTGCAGAGATTTGAGAAACATTTACAGTAATGCCAATAAGGCAACTTTAAGAGAGTCTCTGAGGGGTGTGCGTGTGTGTGTGTGTGTGTGTGTGTGTGTGTGCACAAACAACTCACATAAATGTATAGCCAGAGAGTATTGAATCTTTAGCAAGATGAAGGTTCAGAGGGCAGGAAGAAGAACTGAGAGAAAGGGGAATAAGATAGTTTTGTCATCAATTCCAATTCACTGGATTTTGTACTTTGTGACTCAGTCTTTGATAGAGAATGAATCAACATAGTACTATCACTGTTATTTTTGGAAGTCTCCTATTAGTTGTGATATTACCCAATTCTATTCATGATTAGTGTATTTCATCATTTGAATCATCACATAAAACATCTGCAATTGACAGAACTTTGATTTGAAAAATCAGAAGGGCAATTGGTACTCTTTATTTTTTAGTTCCTTTTGTTTCAGGCTGCTTAATTAGTACTTACGAAAACTGTGTTATAGACACTATGAAGAGCTATTCTATTCTTCCAGTGAACACTAACTTCATTCTTGCTTGGATTCAGTAATTCTTTTTAATGTATATAACACTGGAATTAATTCTATGTTTATACTTTGGGGCCTCTAAATTCTTTTTCAAATTTAATTTATTTTGTTTATATATATTTTACATCATTCTTTATTTTTGTACAATGTATGCTTTCTCCTCTCAGGTGCAGTCCCTATAAAATTCCCACCACCAATTCACCTGTGCACCATCATCATATCCCTCGTGCTCTTCCCTTCCCTGTTTTTTTTTTTTTAAAGATTTATTTATTTATACATACAAGCGGGGTACAGGCCAGAGGTGTGGGGCGGCGAGAGGTTCACGAGGGACAGAGCGGGGAGAAGAACAGGCAGATCAGAAATACACTGCTGAGGGGAGCAGTGGGCGAGGCAGGAGAGGTCTGCCGCACCATGTGGGATTCTCCCCGGCTGGGCGTCGAACTCGCATTGCTGCTGCCGAAGCGCTTAACCGCTGCACCACCAGGGAGGCCCCCCTTCCCTGTTTTGATCCTCCCTCACTCCCTCCCCAGCAGAATGTCTCTGATTTATAGTTGACTGTTAATTTTTTTTTATTATTTATTATAGTTTTTTTCTTGATCCTTTATTTGGTTCCTCTATATTCCTCTTATAAGTGAAACCATCCGATATTTTTCTTTTTCCTTCTCACTTATTTCACTGAGCATAATCCCTTCCAGCTCCATCCATGTTGCTGCAAATGGCATGGGGCCTCTAAATTCTTAATAGAAGTAAAGCTATCCTCCACTGGCTTTTCCATTGCATGTTCACAAGATTCTGAATTATAGTTAAAAAATGAGTGTCACATAAGCAAGGCCCTCCATATGCAAATAACATATCCAATATTTAGCTGCAGAGTGAGATGTCTCCTCTTTTGCAGAAAAACATTTAACTATTCCGAATGTTCCAAGTCTGCACTGATGTGCTCAGGTTTACAGAACTTATGGAAGTCAGAATGCCCCACAAATGTATTCCAGCTTGACTATGATCTGGATTTGATTTTTCCTCATGTTCCAAGGTCAGCAACAATCTCTTTTTGGGTGCATCTCATCAACTATGATCACCCTTGTGCAAACTAACAGTTAATAATTTGGTCAGCCCTCCTCTGCATCTCTTCACCCTGTAAAGCATCCACCTTATACTCTTCTTTTACAGCCCACACAAATTTTCTTTGACCAGAGAATGCTCCCCACTCCCACTCTTAACCTTGTCTTACTGCTTCCTCTGAATACATTTGGTGACTGAGAGCATGCTTACATCATGGCTTTCATCACCAGGAAATATCATCATATGTAATGGATTACAATCTAAGATTTTTAAATGTAGAAGCTTCTGGTTTCAAATATATATTTGAACATCCTCTCATCTATTATAATTACCTAAAATGAAAGGCTCAAGTGAACTTGTAATAGTAATAGCCACCACTGAGAGCTAATAATTTGCCAAGTACTTTATGTATTTTAACTTGGTTAATCCTTACAAATTTTATGGGTTAGAGCAACTGAGTCTTAGACCATTAAATTAACACGGCTAAGGTCATAGAGACAGAAATTGGATTTGAATGAAAGTTTTATGATTCCCCAGTACACATCAAGTACCTACACTCCTCTCCCTCTGTACCCCCTCACAATAAATACTTCATTTACATATAATAGCATTTCTCTAAGGTGTGACAGCATTTGGGTGGGGTAATTCATGGCTTTATAGGGCAGTCCCACACTTTGTAGGCTGTTTCATATCCTAGCTCTGGCACTGAATGTCAGTGTTTCACTCTCAGGGATCCCCTCCCTCACTGAGAAACCAAAAGTGAACTCATGCATTTTCGAAGAGTTCCTAGTTAAATATCTCTGATTGAAAATGACTAGGGGGAAGGTCTGTATAAAAGTACATACATACATAGACACACACATAATCTCTCTCACAACTTTTCTAAATGCTTCATAAGTTTTTATGAATTTGTAATTTTTTACAACTTTAATAACTTTGAAAACAGCAATACAACTGGTAGGTAAAGAAAAGGATAAGGTTATAGAAATGAGGTAATTTCTTTAGGGGTGTTTATAATGCTCGTCTTTATTACTTATGAATAAACAATTGTGAGCCTAAAAGATCTTGGATAGCTTGACATTCATTACTAAACAAGATAAACTGTACTTATTTACCCATCTGCCTAGCAAACTTTTTTTATAGTGCAAAGGTAAACTTGAGTTCAGCCTGGGCCGAATCTCAAAGTCATGCATTTGAAAGTCATGATTTCCACCCCCCGTATTTACTTTATCCAACTTCAGACCATTAGCAAATGCCTGCTGTTCTGTTATAAGCTTCAACCTTTCCTCAAGGAAACCGTAACAAGTAAAAATATTTACTGGAGCAAAAGTGAATTTTGGAGTTTTATGCTTTCTAAACTATAGTAGTTCCACTTTACTAGACTTTGTACAATTGGAGCCAAGTCTCCAAGGTCTTCACATAACTCAACCACCTTACAAGACTGATATGTGAACTTTTAACTCCATTTTTAAATAACTGCTTTCCAAATGGTATTGTAAAAATTCTCTGAGCTATGTACTTGAGGAAAAATGTCAATTATAAGATATATCCTAAAATAGGTATGTCTAAAAACATCCCCCCACTCTTTTTGATTCACTTATTCAAATAGCTTTCTAGTCTCAAAGTATTTTATAATCTTATGCATTATCTTAGACATTGTCAATAACCAGCTAATTTTTTTTAATCTTCTTTTTTAATTTTATGCATATAAGCTGGGGTGCAAGCCAGAGGCATGGGGCAGTGAAAGGGCTCACCAGAGACAGAGAGGGGAGCAGAACAGGCAGATCGACAGAAATACACTGATGAGGGGAGCAGCGGTCCAGGCAGGAGGGGTCTGCCAAGCCATGTGGGAATCTCCCCAGTAGGGGGTTGAACTCATGTGGACGCAGCTGACAGCTCCACAGCGCAGCGCTTTAACCCGCTGAGCCAACGTGGAGGCCCTAACCAGCTAATTTTTACCCTCTATTCCCTACTACACTTACCTTCTATTACTTATTACATATCTGTTTTGCAATAAGCTGCCCAAGCTTGAACAACATAGTAGTTGAGATACCTTGCTGTTGCTGAGGACTTAAGATTTAGGCCTTGTATTATTAGAACTATTTAACTATGGTGTAGAGATTTAAAATAAGAATTTTTCTTTGACAGCTGTGAAATGACAGCCAACCTACATACTCTGGTATAGCAAAGTGTTGAAATAAATTTTATAATTTAGACAAAATGAAAAGAAGTCACAAAAATTTTTAGTGGTTTCTTAAAGTTCACTTTATTGAGTTTACCTTGAAATATTTTTATTTCCAGAAATATAAGAAAATAAGGTAGGCCAGACTTTGAAAGATAGTTTATCCATAATATGAATATATATTTACATTTTATTTAAAGAATCTATCGTGCAAAACATTTTACTTACCCTTTCTCCTTTCCCTGAGTAAGGGTTAGAGAAGGTTAAGAGGAATAGGGCTTGCTAGCACTTTCTGGGCCCCATTTCTGAAGGATTACAAAAGCCCTCTGCAAATGGGATTTCTGGTGGCATACTGACAGGGGAGTTTGCTTAGTATGATCCATGGAAAGGAGCAAACTATTGGATCTGAGTAATCAAAAGATTTCAGAGTTCTTTCTTTTTTTTTTTAAGATTTATTTATTTATGCATACAAGAACTGGGGTGTAGGCCAGAGGTGTGGGGTGGTGAGAGGATTCACCAGAGACAGAGTGGGGAGGAGAACAGGCAGATCTACTGAAGTATGCTGCTGAGGGGAGAAAGGGGAGAGGCAGGAGAGGTCTGCTGTGCCATGGGGGAAGCTCCTTGGCCAGGGATCGAACTCGTGTTTCAGTAGCTGTGGACAGCTTCATAGTGCTGAGACTTAACCCTTTGCGCCCCCAGCCAGGCCCCCAGAATTCTCTATGAAAGTGAAAACAGCACTTGTTAAAGTATAAAAAAGTCTTCTTGGATGCATTAGTGAGAAAAATGAAGAGCACTTGAACTTAATTTTTTTTAAATTCACAACAGATCGATGGATTAAAGGGAGCTGTGCATTTTATTTCAGTTATTTTTGACAGATATTTAAAGCATCTTTCCAATGTTGATATTGTTATATCTAAGAAATTCTCCTTCATAATTGAGCCTGACTTCCAACAGTGAAAATGTTGCCAATGAAATGATAATCTTGACAAAAGTACTATAAGTAAGAGTGGGATATATGCTAAACTGGCATTGGGTGTGTCATGAAGCTGGAAGAGGTGGAATTAAAAGAAATGAAATAATTTAAAAAAAAAAGACTTTATATAAAGCAAGTTTAACTACAGATGTGGTATTTCTAAGCAAGGGGAAAAATAAGCAAGAAAAAGGTCAAAAGGAAAAATGCATGTACATGGAACTATGGCAGTTAAAAACTGCAATTTGAAGACATATATGCACATACATATATAAACAATACATATACATATAATTAACTGGATTATTTGTCTTTTTTCTTATTGCTTCTTACATAAGTATCTTACACAAAATTGTTGCTAGTGGAATGCCCACTGCAAACTGGAAATTCTTACAAATGAAATCAGAAACTCAGTGATCCCTATAGATACCTCTTTTGAAGGCTGAGATATTTACTCAGAATATATTAATAATACAAATAAGTATTTGTGGTAAAATTTTAAAGGTTCAACAGATGTTATTTTCTCAGCTTACCACCAATTTGAAAATGCTTTGTTATGATTAACTATATTTTTAATGATAATTAAATACAACAAATATTTTCCATCTCATAAAATGAAAAAGCTCATTTATATTTAAATTTTTTGAGACTATAGATTCATAAATTATTGACCATTGTCCAAAATTATAATCTGGTCAATTAAATGAGTTTTTAAAAATTTCCATACCAACATATTAATGCCAAATGGAATTCTGGTAGAAATTTGTTTTTCTACTAAAAATCTAAGTTGAGGAAAAATTAGAAAAAATTCACAAAAAATATTTCAAAATGAAAATGTACATGCTTCCTGGTGGAAATATTGTGGTTAAAAACTGAAGTAGGAAGAGATTATCTGTATGTAGACACAAAAATATGTATATATAAAATTCACTGGTATAAAATTTTACTACCACATTTGCTTCTTTACATGTATGAAAATATTTCTTAGTTACTGAGAGAAATATGGATACAGCACCACTAGTTTCATTGTTTTTTTCCTGAAAAAATAAGAACTACCAATTTTCCAGCATCTATTGGGGGCCAGATACATACTAGGCCCCCCCATATGCTTGTTCTAATGCTTGGCAAAAGGCCTATATTGAAAGAGCCTGATTTTTGCCCTTCCAGCACCCATTCATTCTTGTTGGAGGTGGTAATATGCCCAGTAAAAAAACCCTACATTTCCCAGGCTCCCTTGCAGATAAGTGGCCATGTGACACAGCTGGCCAGTCAGATGTAAGAAGACATTATTCAAAGTACTTCCAGGAAAACCTCTTTTTTTTTTTTTTTTTTTTTAAGGAAAATCAGCTCAACTGGTATGCTTTCTTTTCTTCTTCCCATTACTTCTACCGAAGCAAACTTACAATATTTGAGATAAATTAGTTAATTATGAATGAAAAGCACACACTAAGGTTGGCTAGACAAGAAAAGGGGAAGCGGCCTCATGTTCTGAATGGCATTATATAAAACAGGGTGTATAGATGAGGTCTCAGCCACCTACCTCTGACAAGTCTGATGAAAATAACCCTTGTTTTTCAGGTTTCTTATTCATGGATGAATGCAACTCTCAACTGTTCCACTTGCAGAGAAAATATTTTTTCTTTGAGTGAATGCCTGAGAGGAGACAGGCAACTGGGACAGTAAGTTTGGTACCTAGGTATCAGAATAGTCAATGGTCTGATTTAAATGTGCTTTGATATCCTTGGATTAGAAGTGTTGCATACCATGAGAAGATACGATATTGGGGCTATTTAAACATTTAAAAAAATTATTTCAATAATTTTCTATTGGGAAAGTTTCTTTAACTCTGGTCTTCAGTTTACTTATCTTTAACACAAGAGAACTAACTGCACTAGATTATTTCTAAGATTCCTTATAGAAAGAACCATTAAAATGCTGACACATTGGCCTATAATGAAACAACCACAATCTGGCTCCTAAATGTGAAATTCCTGGTAACCTTATATAATAAATACCAGTGAGCTGTTAAGTGTTCACAATAGGAAATTTAATAACTAGGAGTTAAAGTATTCCTAAAACTTAAGAAGAATAACCTAAACAGACATGTACTCTCTAATTGGGTTTTACATAAAAGTGCTAAACAGAGTCACTAAAAAACATGGACCCCAGTCTAGATTTTTGCTTTGCTAGATAGTGTGCTTTAAAAAGAATGAACAAAGGTACTATACAAATACAATACAAGGTATAGTAAAAACTCTCTTATCCAACACTGGTAGGTGATGGTGCATTGTAAAGGTCAACTAAAGCAGAGAAATTAGAAAGGACATATGCGTGCCTTAAACTTTTTGTTTGAATTTAAACTACAATTTATTTCATTTGTCAATCTTTTGAAATGTAAAATACCTGTAGAATTCTACTTTTTCTGTGTTTGCAGTTATCTTACTTATTAAGAGGGTAGTTTCTTTTGTTACTTTTCACATTTCATTGATTTATATAATATTTAAAAAATCAGCATAATACAAGTTCAGCTTATAAAAAAGAGTTTGGGGGAAAAATCTAACTTACTCCACAGCATAGAACTTGTAATGGGGGGCTTCCCTGGTGGTGCAGTGGTTAAGCGCTGCACTGTGTAGCTGTCGGCAGCAGTGATGTGAGTTCGACGCCCAGCTGGGGAGAATCCCACATGGTGCGGCAGACCTCTCCTGCCTCGCCCGCTGCTCCCCTCAGCAGTGTATTTCTGATCTGCCTGTTCTACTCCCCACTCTGTCTCTGGTGAACCCTCTCGCCGGCCCACACCTCTGGCCTGTACCCCAGCTGTATGTATAAATAAATAAATCTTTAAAAAAAAAAAAAAGAACTTGTAATGGGAGCAGAAGTTCACATTTACATCCAAGGGTATCCTGCTATGTTTAAGAACTATGTTTTGAGAACATATCATGTTGTGGGCATGTTTTAAAGAGAGAATGAGGAGCATCAGTTAATCTGACAAACTAAGTGGTTTCATGAGAGCACCTATGTGCTCACCATCGATGATAGATACTGCATTGTAAGAGGCTGAGTTATTTTATTCACTATTTCAGAACATGGGTCTTTGTAGACTAGTGGATATTAAAATGATATTCTTGTCAATATGCTAGAAGCTCTCACCACTTTATTCTTCCCATTTTGTTCTTGTGGGCAAATTCTTTTATTTTGTTGATCGCCTTCCTGTTATTTTCCTCTGTTTTTGAGTTTCTGCATTATCTTCATGCCAGGTATATCTGTTCCTACAGTCTTCACAGGGATTGGAGTCCTGTCCTCAAACCCCCATGGATGGTTAAATAATATATCAATTAATCTGTCAGACTTGCCAAGCATTATGCCTCTGAATTGAGACCTTGGTGCTACTTCTATTCTACTTTGTGCACTAGTATTATGTTAATTGCTATTACTTGTCTCCATTTTCTTTTCTGAAAAAGTACGAACACATAGCTTACAGGTGCTGGCAATAGTAAGCAGTGTAAATACTTGTCTTCCCATTC
This sequence comes from Scalopus aquaticus, assembly GCA_004024925.1. NCBI lineage: Eukaryota > Metazoa > Chordata > Mammalia > Eulipotyphla > Talpidae > Scalopus > Scalopus aquaticus. Next base: position 47,106 of record PVIJ01010494.1, read on the forward strand.
CCTTCAGGCCAACAGCATTTGGTCTTTTCCTGTTACTTTTTATCACATTCCTGACTGAGAGCTCTCAATACTTAAAAGGGATGTTTGTTAAATCTCCCAAAGGCTGACATCTATGAGTTGGGATCCTTCCCTAGGAAGAACCCAAATGATCTGCTGCTTGTCCATACTGTCTGCTATTAGTCATTGAAGATATTTTCCTGGAGCATGTAGCTGCTTGATCCTTAGTCTCTCTGGTCAGCTTATGCAGTCATTCATTTCCCATAGCTTCTCAACATCCATTCTCTCCATCTTTGAATTTCTCTATAACTGTATAATTGATTTTGTCATATAACGTGTATTAAGCATTTACTATATATTGGCATAGTAGGGTTCTCCAGAGAAAAAAATAAATAAAAGATTAATTGATATATCTGTCCATCTATCCATTCATCCATCCACCCATCCTCTAGATCAATAATAGTGTTCAAATTAATAGTTGTTGAATTATTACAAAAATTTATGTATAGGGCTGTTCAGTGTATCCTTATTTATAAAAATAAAACATCTGGAAACAAAATATCTAGTAATAAGAGGAAAACAAATCATGATACCTCAATGGAATAGGATATTATGCATTTATTAAAAGTCATTTAAAAAATTATTTAGTGGTATGAAAAATGTTCACACTATATTAAATGGAAAAAAAGGTAGATAAGAATATATAAGAAGGGCTTCCTTGGTAGCGCAAAGGGTTAAGTCTCAGCACTGTGAACCTACCCAGAGCCACCACAGCATGAGTTTGATTCCCGGCCAGGGAGCTTCCCACATGGCACAGCAGATCTCTCCTCCCTCGTCCGCTGCTCCCCTTAGCAGTGTATTTCAGTCAATCTGCCTGTTCTGCTCCCTACTCTGTCTCTGGTGAATCTTCTCACTTCCCCCACCCCACGCCTCTGGCCTACACCCCAGCTTGTGTGCATAAATAAATCTTTTAAAAAAAGTATAAGAATACCCTAATGTTATTTAAAACATAAAGGATATACAATAAAATATTACCAGTGGCTACATCTTGGTAGTGAGATTAGAAGTGATTTTTTGTTGGGGCCTCCCTGGGGACCTGGGGGTTAATTCTCAGCGTTATTACCACTATGGCCTGAGTTCAAGTTCTGACCAGGGAGCCACATATGGTACAGCAGACCTCTCCTGTCTCACCTGTTGCTCCCCTTAGCAGTGTATTTCAGTGTATCTGCCTGCTTTGCTCCCCACTCTGTCTCTGGAGAATCCTTTAAGCTCCACACCTCTGGCCTACACCCCAGTTCTTCTATGCATAAATAAATCTCTAAAAATAGAAAAATAAAAAAGTGATTGTTTCATCTTTTTGTATTTTGCATATAGTACCACCTTCCCCCCAGGGGCCAATGTTTCAAAGCCAAATATCTTGCATAGCTTTGACAAGTTCTTTTAAATGAAAAAATTTAAAGATAAAAAAATTGTAAAGTTTTCAAGAAAAAATTGTTTCCTCTTTCGGTTGTCGAATTCTCTTTCCCCTAGTCTGAATGAATTTCTCACTTCAATTAGAGATTCGATTTGCACTTATTTTTTGGCACTAACTATGTTCTTCCTGGTGTTATTTGTTGTTATTTTCCCTACTAAGCCCTGCACTTTCTGAAGTCAAAAATCATGGCTTTGTTATTATTTTCAGAGCCCATAACGACTATCTCTACATTTCAATAACTGAAAGAAAACATGCTTGAAATGTTTTAATAGTCAGGAACAATAGTGTTAGTTGCTTAGGGAAACCATCAAGTTATGTAATTTTCTTATATTGATTTTATATCCTTCCTGACTGCTTTGAAAATACAAGGGTTTCAAGCTGTTTTAGAATGATGGCTAGAGTACAACCATTTTTAGGGTTTGGCCTACCTCTCTGTTGCCTTATTCAAGTATAGTTTACGAGTTGTTGCCATATTATATGAAATCTTTTATTTTGGAGCATGGTGGTAGGTTGGGCCTGGTGGAGGGTTTCAGGAACTGACACATGATGTTAACCAAAGCTGCTATAACAGGCCAAGGAACAAAAGGATCAAAACATAATGATTCAAACACTATCTTAAAGACAGGTGTTCTTAGTTGGTAGGAAGGTTCCTCCACACATTTGAAATGCCAGCACCTTCTATTTTACAGCCTCCCTGGTTAGAATATATACAGAATTCCCCCTTATCTACAATTTTGCTTTGTGATTTAAATTATCTGTGGTCAGCTGTGGTCTGAAAATATGTACCATAAGATATTTTGAGAGACAGAGACTAAGCCCATATTTAGTAATTTAGTACTGTATAGCTATAATTGTTTTACTAGGAGTTGTTGTTGCCAATCTTACTGTGTACAGTTTATAAATTAAAATTTATAATAGGTATGTATAGGAGAAAACAGAATATATAGGATTCAGTACCATCTGGTGCTTTCAGATAGCCACTGGGGATCTTAAAATGTATTCCCCTGAGAATAAGGATGGAGAGTGGGGAGCTATGGTATTAAATGCTTACCAACAAACAAGACTTCGGTGTGTGTCAGCATTTCAAATCACATTTTACTGAACTTCAGTAAATGGAATAAACACATCTTCCTCTACATAGCTGGACAATTCTATCACTGCTTTCAGATCTCTACTCAAATGTTATTTTCTCAACAATTCTTTCTCTATTCACCAGATTTAAAACTGAAGTTATCTCCCTCTGCAAGAATATGTTTGTTTCCCTTTCCTGCTTTATGCTGTACATGTGACCATACCATATAATTTACTTATTTATCTCTACCACTAGAATGTAAACTCCACGAGGACAGGCATTTTCCTCCCTGTTTTACTCACTGCTAACTTACCAGCTCCTAAAAAGGAACCCTCTTACACTGCTGGTAGGAATGCAAACTGTTCCAACCACTATGGAATGCTGTGTGGAGGTTCCTCAAACTACTAAAAAAGGATTTACCGTATGACCAATGATTTCACTCTTACTAATCTACCCAAAGGACACAAAAACATTAATTCAAAAGGAAACGTGCACACCTATGCTTATTGCAGCAATATTTAAAAGAGGTAAGATATGGAAACAACCTGGATCAAGAAGATATGGTATATATTCACAATGGAACACTACTCAGCAATCAGAAACGATAAACTCACGCCATTTGCAGCAACATGAATGGAGTTAAAAGGGATTATGTTCAGTGAAATAAGTCAGAAGGAAAAAGAAAAACATCAGATGGTTTCACTTACAGGAGGAATATAGGGAAACCAAACAAAGGGTAAAAAAAAAAAAAGACAAAACTTGCAGGCAAACTATAAATCTGAGGCTTACAGCAGGGAAGGGGAGGGAAAGAGGTGAAAGCGAGGGAGGGAAGAGGTGATGGTTCATGGGTGATGTGGTGGTAGATTTATAAGGACTATACCTGAGGGGAGAAATAAAATATTGTAATATAAGAAAATAAAAAAGTTTAATAAAAAAAATCCCAGCTCCGGTACATAGTGGAGACCCAATAAATAACAGTTGAACAAGTGACTTTATAATAAACCTCACCGGTTTATATTTGAATTTATAGCTACCAGTTTTTTGATGTTATCTTTATATGACACAAATTGGATTTAATGTCAAATATCATAATTCTGCCTGCATATACTTACTTCACTGAGTCCTATCAAATCTATCACCTCAATATCTTTTATAGCCCTCTTCTTGTTGCCACTTCCTTCCACAATGATTATTTGTTCCCTGGATTAATGCAGAGATCACTTAATGTTCTTTCCCACAGTTTTCTCATTCCAATCCATCTTTCCAATTGTTACTGAAATGATCATTCTAAAATGAAAATCTCATATCATTATTTTACCCCAAAACTATGTCTATCACCCACAGATACAATTCAAAATTTCTTATTTGGACATATGAAATCCTTTATGGTGTGACCCAGCCTTAACTCCTACCACTATTCCACTTATGCATCCCCATGTGACTTCTGTCTGCTCAGTTATTGCTTATTTTGTAAGAATTAGCTGCCTCTCTTGAGTGCTCACATTTTAATGATGTTTAAGAGCTAATGATGTTTAAGTACTTCATATTTTACTGACTCTAAGATGTTCATTTCTTTCTAAACATCTCCAAAATCAGATTCAGCTTACAGTAATGACATCTTATAATACTGTCATGGGAAAGTAATTGTGATGTTGCTGTCATACCTTATACATGTGCAAACTTTGTGGTTATTTCTGGTGGCACAATAAGACAATTGTAAGCCTTAGTAGATTCTTCATTCAGTCATTTAAAGGAAGCATATAAGCCTTGGTTGTATGCAGAAAACCTTTTATTAACCCTTTCTTGTTGGGTCAAGAAAGCACCAGCATCAAAACTCATAATATGGATGTCAACTCTCTGGAAGAAAAGACAATAGGGGGATGTTTTTTTAAACTTTGGGGTTATATTTTTGTTCCCCCATATGTGCAATGTTCTGCTCACCCTCAACCAAACCACCCATCTCATCTACCTCCTTCCCCCACCCCCTATTTTCTCCCCCTTCCCTCTGATAATCAGTAAATTATTTCACTAAGCCCAAGCTGTATTAAACCTGCTGTATTAAACCTGTTGTATTTTACCTGTTTTTTTTGTTATTTATATTCCACAGATGAGTGAAACCATCACTACCTATTTTTCACTTTCTAACTTATTTTCACTTATAATAATTACCTCAAGGATCATCCATTTTGTTCCAGAAGACATTATTTCATCTTTTCCTATAGCTGTGTAGTATTCCGTTGAGTATACATTACACAATTTCTTTATGCCAGTCACCTATAGAAGGACACTTAAGTTGGTTCCATGACTTGGCAAGTGCTGCTATGAACACAGGCATGCATAAATCTTTTTGTATCAGTTTTCATACTTTTAGGATAAATAACTAATAGAGGTATTGCTGGATTATATGGAATTTACATTTTTATTTTCTTGAGAAATCTCTATACAGGCTGTACCAACTTACATTCCCACCACCAGTGGATGAGAGTTTCTTTTCATCATATCCTTGCCAACATTTGTTGTTCTATTCTTCTTAATATGGGCCATTCTCTCAGGGTGAGGTGGTATCTCATTGTGGTTTTGATTTGCATTTCCCTGATGATAAGTCATGTTGAATAATACTTCATATTTCTATGCCACCTGAATGTCTTCTTCAGAAAAGTGTCTATTTAGGCCTTTTGCCCATTTTTTGACTGGGCTTTTTTTTTTTCCTTCTGTCGTTGTTGTATATTTTGTATATTGTTATATAAATATTTTGTATATTTTGGAAATTAGCCCCTAGTCAGATGTGTGATATACAAATATTTTTTCCTATTCTGTATGCTGCCCTTTGTTTTTGTGATGTTTTCTTTTGAGGTGCAGAGCTTTTTAGTTTGCTGCAGTCCCACTTGTTTATTTTGCTTTGTTTTTCCTTGACACTGGAGTTGAGTTATTGAATACATTTCTATTTACCTTAGATACATCTGTCCTGTAGTGTGAACCCTATGTTTTCTTTCAGTATTTTATAGTTTCGGTTTTTATAAACAAATATGTAATTCATTTTGAACTAATTTTGTGTATGGAGTTAAGTATGGATGTAGTTTTATTTTTTCTTGCATATGGCTATCCATGTTTTCCAATACCATTTGTTAAAGAGGCTTTCTTTACTCCATTGTATGGGTCTTGCTCCTTTGTCAAAAGATTAACTGTCCTTACTGTGTGGGCTTATCTTGGCTTTCTATGCTATTTCATTGGTCTAAGTTTCTGTTCTTGTTCTAATATCATACTATTTTAATTACGGTTGCTGTGTAATAGGGTTTGAAGTCAGTTAAGTGTGCTCCCTACCATTTTTTTCTATCAGGATTGCTTTACCTATTTGGACCTTTTGTGGTTCCATATAAATATTATAATTGTTTATTCAATTTTCTTGAAAAAAATCATTAGGATCTTGATAGATATTGCATTAAGTCTGTTAATTACTTTAGGTAATACGTTCATTTTATGATGTTTATTCGTTCAATTCATGAGCATGGGTTATCTTTCCATTTCTTTTATTTCCTTTAACAGAGCCTTATAGTTTTTCAGCTATAGGTCCTTTACCGCCTCTGATAAGTTTAGCTCCAGCTATTTCATTCTTTTTGGTGTGACTGTAAATGGGATTGTTTTATTTTCCTTCTGATACATTGTTTGTATACAGAAATGCAGCTGATTTTTGTGTATTGGTTTTGCAGCCTGCCATTTTACTTTATTCATTTATTATTTCTAATAGTTTTTTGCTAGAATCTTTTGGGTTCTTACCATATAGTATCATGTCATCTGAAAATAACGACAGTTTCATTTCTTTTCCCCTATGAATATTCTTTATGTTTTTTCCTTGCCTAATTGCTTCCATTAGGTCTTCCAGTATTATGTTGAACAATAATGGTGACAGTGGACATCCTTGTTTCTGATATTAGTGGCTACTGGCACATTCTTATAAAACATGTTGCATCACTAATGTTTCTGGTTGGTGGAATTCAATACAGTGAGGAAAAATTCTAATAAGCATTGTGTCATGGATTAATTAGCATTTTTTTCTTTTGGTGGTCCAAAACAAATTGCATTTGTCAGAACCTCTGGTCTTAAATTGATAAAATATGGTGTGTCACTTTGAATTTTCAACAACAATCCTTGAAGTCCTAATAGTGTATTCTCGCTATTTATCGTCTGTCTTTCCATTAAGTTTAAACTTTCTAACACCTACTACAGTGGCTGTCACATACTAGGTGCTCAATAAATACTAGTTGAAAGAATTGTTGAAATATTCATGTTAGGCAAACAGTTTCACTATGATTCTAATTCTCTACCTGGATATGTCCATTTTCAGAACTGATCTTGAATTATCTGAGACTTCAACTAGTACTGTGAAATTCTGCTCACCGGAGAGCTTTAACTTCTTTTAAATAATAGTCTTTAGTAATATTTTTTTTCTGAGAGTATTATATTAGAATGAACAAAATTAATTTCCTTATATATATTTTATGTAAACACATCCTACTGCATTATTTTAGACAGGATTTTCTATGTTTATTATTACTTTATGGGTTTTTTGATTAGTTCTCAACCTCTCAACATCATTGACTATTGTGACATCAAAGAATAAAGTAGAAAGTCTAGGAAATGGTAAGACAGCCAAAAGAAACTGTTAAGTTACATAAAGAACACTAGGTTCATCTGATCATCCTGTTCAGATGGCATATCCAGATACCACAAGCCAAGTCACTGGCACATAATTATTTTTAAACTGTGGTACACTGCTTAGTTGTTTTAAAATAATTTAAAAGTCCTCTGGTTGGCTCCTACAGATTAATCAAATTCATCATCTCTTATTAGAATAGTTCCATTTCAGGGGCCTCCCCGGTGGCGCAGCGATTAAGTGCTGCGCTGTGGAGCTGTTGGCAGCGGCGACGTGAGTTCGACGCCTGATCAGGGAGAATCCCACATGGCGCGGCAGACCTCTCCTGCCTTGCCCGCTGCTCCCCTCAGCAGTGTATTTCTGATCTGCCTGTTCTGCTACCCACTCTGTCTCTGGTGAACCCTCTCGCCGCCCCACGCCTCTGGCCTGCACCCCAGCTTGTATGTATTAAAAAAAAAAAATTAGAATAGTTCCATTTCAGCAATTGAGGCTATTGTTTAAGCCAGAGTTACCATTCTTTCAGGTTTCATATAATTTATTCATGCCCTTTTAAACTGGAACCATAACATTTATGAAGTTCTTCAAAAACAGCAGCAAAGACCAAGTTTTCTCCAACATGCCTTTTGTGACCAGAAAAATCCTCCCAACCCCTGACTGCAACAGCAGAGTTTAGCACACACTACTCCAACTAGTTTTCCCTCTAGAGTTGCAAGAGCTCTCTGTTTCTTCAGTTGAATATGATGAAATAGTTGGCTTGCATTTAGGGGCCATGTTTTAGAAAAATAAGCCTAGGATCACAGAGATTGAGTGAAATTTCATGTTTCCCATCTCATGCTAAAAGCTCACTGAGAACTGTGATTATCTCTGGCACTATTTAGTTTCTCTTTTAACTTTTTGTCAAACATAGTTAAGTCAAGCAATTCAAATTAGCATGATACAAAGCCCATATTATTGGTATTGGTGTCATATTTATAGATCTTTTCTTTTTAGTTTGCAGATTTATTTTAGGTGTCCTTCTAAGAAATGTAATAACCCTATGGGTGGTGGGTTATTTACAGAGTACTCTAGATGCTAGACATATACATTATTCTTATACTTTAAGCATGCAATTCTTAATCATTATTATTTATAAGATTCACCTGAAAGAGCATTTTAAAAATGAGGTGACACTTATAGGAGGAATATAGGCGAACAAAATGAGGGTTCGGGGAAAAAAATAACAATAAATAAAAATAAATAAATAATAAGTCACAACAAAGGAAAACAAAAATAAACTGACAAATATAAACCAGAGACGTTTTGCAGAGAGGACCCAAAATGAGGGTGGGAAGAGCACAAAGGACTATGGGGTTGATGCATGGGTGAATTGGTGGTGGAAATTCTAGGGAGATTACACCTGGGAAAAGAAAGAAAACACTGTACAGAAATGAACAATTATGTAAAATGTATATAAATTAAAAATAAATTTTTAAAAAGTGATGAAAAGCTAATAAAGTTTGGCTTTACAATAAAAAAATGAGGTGACATGGGGACACTCCATTTCTGGGGATGAGGATTTGGTACATTTATTATTTTTAAGCTCTATGGGTGATGCTGATGTGCACTTCCTGGCCCAGCACCCCTGCTTTAAGCCATCAGTAACCAATGGCTTAACTGTCAAACAGAATCTGTAAGAATAAACTGGGACTATTTCACAATTTGTCTAAGGAGCACTTGTCAATGCATCTTGGTTCTGTTGTCTATTGATTTGCTGCCTTTGTACATCCTTATTTCTTTCCTGTTTCTTAGACCTTCTCTTCTAGCAATTCTCAGTTTCTGAACTGGAAACATATCCTTTGATATCAGGTGCCATCACATGCACTGGTTCTGGTTATATATTACAGCTTGGCTCATTGGATGGACCTGGCTCTCCTGATCTTTGCATTTAATCGTGCTCTACCACACAGTTCAACTTGAGCCTAGTTGGACAATCTGCCAACTCCATTGAGTGAAGGAAGAAACATAATGGCTCCATTAGAAATGATTTCGAATAACTAATAGGTAAAGTCATCACAACTACATGTTCACCTACTTCAGTAATCTGATTTGACTCCCTTCAAACACTGCTTTGTACTCAGCACCCCAACTGAAAACTTAGCCTAGAATACTGTCTGGAAGTGACCTATCTTTCTGGATCTTATACTATTCTTTATGTATCTGGTGCTTCAGCTAGCTGAACTTCTTTCTCAGGCTGCCATTCACAGTGCTATAATAACTTACTTTCTTCACTACATTTTTAATGTCTTAAAGGACTTTTTCACTAGCTGCTTCCTCTTCCTTTACCCACATGTCCAAACCCTGTAAATCTTTTTAAGCAGTGTTTCTCAATCTTAGCAATGTAAAAGAAATTCTTAGGGTTCAAGAGAATACATTTTTGAATAAGCACAAGGCCTGTTATAGAAAACTAAAGACCAATTCTATGAAGATCTTTTGGTTGCAAATTTTCACTTTGAAAAATTTTGTCTTTACAACTGGTAAGAAAAAAACAACAACAACAAAAATTGTACATTTTCATCAAAATGAAAACACAAATTTTTAAGTATCAAAAAGCACTGACTCTCATCTTCAAGTCTGGGATCCCAGTTTGAGAAATACTGGTTTAAGGCACAGCTTAAACCCAATGACTTTGGAAAATGTTCTTTTATCACCCCAAGGTAGTACATTTTTTTCTCTGAATTATTTAAATTGTACGCGGGAAACGTATTTATAGTTTTATGTTGACTGGTAGTAGCAAACTACCCACAAACAATGTGTTAAAGTCAATTCACTTTCTGCCCTAGAGGCTAATATGTATATATTATTTTCCTAGAAAAACCATAGCGCTTTGAAGGCAGGGACCATATTTTAATCACTTTTTTAAAAATCCCACTTTACTCAGCACACAGTAGGTCCTCAGCAAATACAGGATGTAAGATCTGTACTTAACCTTACTCCGCAGTCCCAATCTCTTTTAAACCTTTCTATGGTTCATAAAAAATAGCATGTTATTGAAATAGCCCTCCTATAAATTAATACAAAGTTCAGAGATGGTTTTATATATTATATATTAGGAGAAGTCCAAGGCATGAGACCAAGATTTTAAAATGTCTCTTCTATGTTAAAGTGAATTGGACGACCTTCTTTAAATGATCAATAAGCAAATAATTAAAAATTCCAGGATAAAGAATAAAAAAAAATCGAAATACAAGGCTAGTAGTAGAGTCCCTACATATATTCAGTCTTACAAGGCTTTTAAATCCCCAATTCAATGTAATTCATTCAGCCTATGTCTTCAGTTTTTCAACTAGTACATGTGAGTTAACTGTTTTCTTCGGCATATCGGACCGGTTTCATGACTTCAAGCATGATCACACAGGCATGTTTTAACCAAGAATGTCTCTCTCAAACACACACAGTATTTGGAAGGAATCTGTGGCAACATACGGTCAAAGAAAAGCACTTGCAGGATTATGGGGGAACCCAATTCTCTGTCACCTGGACAAGCTGAAGTATATATTTTTTGGTTTGCTAAGCTTCCTTTCAGCTCTGAAATGGATAGTGTAGGGCCCTTAACATGGACTGAGAGACGTATTTCTCTTAACTATGACCGGCTATTTTTCCCTGACGATAAAAAGGGCAACAAACTGTTTATCTATAGCTGGGAGTCTTCCCAATGCCCTTTTAGGGCTGAGTTAGGAGAAGGAAGGTTTGTTCCCTTTTAGGTGGGACTCCCATCGGTAGGATTCCTGGCCTTCGGGTCCAGAAAACTAATCCCTGACCGCGCCCCCGAAGGCTGAACGAGCCTCCTGGAGACTGGCCCCTCGACCCCATTCCCCAACGGGAGCAGTTAAGACTAGCAGAGATTAGTCCCAGGTCATAAACAACCTCTCGCTTCCCCTCCCCCGCCCCGGGTCCGCCCGCGCTGGGGCCGGCCCTCCGAGGCCCAAAAAACCTTCGCCAGCTACCGCGGACCCAGAGCCCTGCTTTCAGGGCGATCGCGGGCTGCTTCTTTCTCCTAAGCCGGTGTTTGAAGACTCTGCTCATCTTCTCCTCATTCGGCCACCGGGGAAGGGGTTCGCTATAGCGACCTCAGAAGGGGAGCTGAAGCCAGCCTCCATTCCCCTTCCCCCGACCCCGATCACCTCCAACAGCCAAAGAGAAGGGGGCAGCCCCGATGCGCAGACTCACAGCCGCGGCCTCCCTGCGCGCGCCGACGCGGCCCCCGCCCCCACCCCGCTGTCCGTCCACGCCCCTTCCCGGAGCCCGCCTCCGCGTCTGCCTGCCCGCCTGCTCGCCCCTCGCGCTCGCTCTCGCGCGCACCCGACGCCCCGCCTCCGCGCGTGCTCAATAACTGTCCCCGGAGTCAGCCTACAAGTTCCCCCCGCCCCTGAGCTGTTTGAATATGCTAATGAAAGACTAGAGGCTAGCCAATAGAATGGCGGGGAGGTGCATCACGTGGCCAGAGGACGTGTCAGGGGGCGGAGCCTCTGCAGCCTCTGCTTGAGTTAAAACCGGAGTGTGAGAGAGAAAAGCGCTTCAGTAGCGAGAGGGGCTGAGAAAGTGGTGACACCGCCGGGGTGCGGAGGGAGTCCCTGAAACTTCTCCCAACAGCCCCAGGGCCAATCTCCCCTCAGCCCACTCCCCTCTTCGCCAGCTCCCAGGTCCCCACTCCCTGCACCGGGGGTGGGGTGGGGAGCCAGGCCCGTCTCCCGCTGGGACACACACAGGGGCCGGGAGCGGGGACGGGACCCCCGAGGCGGGGGGGGACGGACCGACAGACTGACGGCCGGGCGCCCGCCCCAGCGGGCAGGCAGGAGGAGGCGGAGGCGGGGGTACGACGGGGAGGACTGGGTCTGGGGAGTTTCCTCTCAACTATCGGGGGAGAAACTCCCCGCAGCCGGAGGAAAGACCAGACGGTGTTTTCCTCCCGGGGGCCGCGCTCCCCCGCCCCGCGTAGCGGCGGTCGCCGCCGCCACCGGCGCCTCCACCTCTACCATCTCTTTCTCCACCACCTCGGGCCCCGGTGTCCCCGGCCAGCACTATGCCCATCTTACTGTTCCTGATAGACACGTCTGCCTCTATGAACCAGCGCAGCCATCTGGGCACCACCTACCTGGACACGGCCAAAGGCGCGGTAGAGACCTTCATGAAGGTACCGACTGACCGAGCCCGGGCGGCGACCCCGGCCCAGCGGCCCGCGGGCGGCAGGGATGGGTGGGAGGGCAGCCGGGGGTGGCGAGGCGGAGGTGTCGGGACCTGACTGCGGGAGCTGCCGGGCTCGGGGACCCCCTCCCCCACCGCGCGGGCGGGCGGGCGCTGCGAGCCGGACTCGGCCTCGACCGGGGCTCCGGCCTCGGGCCGTGTGTGAAGGCCGATCTGTGTGTGGGGGGCGGCGTGGAGGGGTGGCTGCTGCGTGTGCGGTACTGTGGGGGGCGGCGGGGCCGCTGGGCGCCCCTTCTCCGCTTGGTAACCTCGCCTGTGTGCTTCCCTCTCGCCCGCCCTGTTCCTTCTCCCGTCCCCCACAGCTCCGTGCCCGGGACCCTGCCAGCAGAGGAGACAGGTATATGCTGGTCACTTTCGAAGAGCCGCCCTATGCTATCAAGGTAACAGCCCT
>PVIJ01010495.1:0-59925 GCA_004024925.1 Scalopus aquaticus
AGATGGGATTATATCAAAATAAAAAGCTTCTGTACAGCAAAAGAGACATTAACCAAAACTAACAGACACCCTACCAACTGGGAAAAGATCTTTGCACACAATACATCTGATAAAGGACTGATAACAAAAATTTACAAGGAACTCACACAACTCAACAACAAAAAAAGCCAATAACCCAATCAAAAAATGGGCAGAAGAGTTTACGTACATTTTTCATCACACACCCTGATAACCAGAAGACATATGGTGCTAATGTTTCCTCGGCATTTTATGAATAGAAGCAGCTGGTAAGCAGAATGAAGTTTTTAAAAAAGGAACAAGTGAGTCTAAGGGGATTGAAGTTATCAATCAGTCTTGAATTCTTCAGGCTTCACTCCTGTTTTGAACTAGCTAGAGTGGGTGGAGAGCAGACACAGAACTGGCTCTGCTTTGAAGAGCCTGGCTAGGCAGGTGTGAACTTCTCTGGTCCATGGACCTCCCTTGTGACTATAGGTGGATTTTGTCAGGGAGTGGTAGTGGATGGTAGATGGTGGTAGGGGGTGTAAGGGCTGATATGACTGTCCTTATGTTGCTCTCTTCCCAGAAACAGCTCTCATCTCATTTTGTTAAAACCATGATGACTAAACTTGGAACAAGTTCAGAGAACCAACTGGAATGATTCACAATTTTACTGAGAGTTAATTTTGTTTTCTCAACTTATTTCCAATTATTAGGCTCCATTTTTGCACCTTGTCTTGTCTCCCCTATTAAAAAAGTTCCCAGAGATTTCTGGGACCATCTCTGTTTCATTTGAAATCCATACTAGAATAAACATTTTAATTAACTGGTGACCATATACCAAATGCTGTGGTAGGTGCTTTGCATTCATCATCTAATTTGAGTCTTGTAAAGAACATATTGCTCTTTGAGAAATAAGGAAAGAATAAGGAAAGCTCAGTTAAGCAAACTGCCTGTGTAGCCAAATGAGTAGCAGAGCTAGATTTTAACCCCAGTTTTTGATTCAAAGCCATCCTCTGACTCTTGCTATTTTCATTATTGGAGGAATTGTAATTGCTGTGGTCCATATGATCTTAGACAGAGATTGCCAAAAACAGTGTGTTCCGGTGTTGAAAAGGGGGAGGATACACTTTATAAAGTATTATGTAACTCTCAGGATTCAGAGCGTGACCATCAACCTGAACTTTGCATCTTTGGCAGGAAGGGCTGAGAGATAGATGGAACATACTTTAAAATAATGAACATTGTAATATGACAAACCCATACCTGACATTATGTTCAATAGTGAAAGACTGAAAGCTTTTCTGCTAAGATCTGGTACAAGACAAGGATGTGCACTTTTACTGTTAATACTCACATAAGTTTGAGAGTCCTTACTAGAGCAGCTAGGCAAAATAATTATGTTATAAAAATGTTATAAAATAAATCCAAATTGGAAAAGAAATAAAACAGTCACTGTTTGCAGATGACATGATAATATGCAGAGAAAACCCTAAAGACTCCCATTAAAAATCTAATTGAAATAATAAATCAATGTGGAAAAGTGGTAGGGTACAAAATAAATTTACAAAAATCAGTTGCATGCCTATCTACAATGAGCTAGAAGAGAAAAATCAAGAAAACCCTAATTTTATTTATGAATCAAAAAGAGTTAATACTTAGTAGTAAACTTAACAAAAGGAGATGAAGTACCTACAAAGTGAAAAATAATAAGACGTTAAAAGAAATAGAAGATATGAAGAAATGGAAAGATGTGCTCATGGGTTGGAAGAATATCATTGCTAAAATGGCCATCCTACCCAAAGCAATATACACATTCAGTGTAATGCTCATCAAAGCTCTAACAGTGTTTTCTAAATAGAACAGACATTATTGAAATTCATATGAAATGCCCAAAGACCCTGAATAGCTAAAGCAATCCTTATAAAACAGGAAGAGTGTGGTAACCACACACCAGGACTTCAAATTCTATTACACAGCCGTAGTAATCTCATTGTAAAACTGAGGCTGCAAGATGGAGAGGGGAAAAAGTGGTGAGGGGACATAAGGGACCGTGTGGATTGTGGATGCTGAGGAGGTGGGTGTGGTGAAATACATCTGAGGAGGTGTGATCCTATGCCACTGAATCACATACAGTGTTGCATACCAATGTTACCTCAAGAAAGAAAAGAAAAACAATGATCCAACTCCTGCTGGCTCTGTAAAATGCTTCAATGTTTCCTTTTCCTTCACAGCTATTTTTTTCAACAGGTAAGCAGTCCTAAAGAGGAAGGTACAGCAATGATTCTTCTGAAAGGAATGAAGATGTCAACATTTCCTGACAAAATTGCTCCATTTAAGTTGCTAAAATAAAAAAAAAACTGTCAGCTGATTTCTCTATAAATTGTCCCAGACTGCTGCCAACCTGTTCCTCTAAATTCCAGATAAGCTTTCTGTTCTCAGCTTCTTGTCCTTCCTGCAAGGAGGTTATGAAGCGGTTCCTGAAGGAGAGAAGTCTCCCAAACCCTGTCTACAAAGTACAGGTTTCGTTTGATAGATTCTGCCTTTCCTGCTACTGACTTTGAGAACAAGTCATCTGCTGACCATGTCTGACACATGTTGTCCATTCACACAAGTGACCAGGAGTCTTTGTTCATGCCAAGGGTCTAGCTTCCTCCAGTGACTAATCTCTCACATCTTTTACACTGTTTATTGAAATGCTTCTAACCATGCTATTTCATTTGATCCTCCACATTGATTCTGTGAGGTAGGAATAGTCTCAGGTGATGAAATGAAGGCTCAAGGTTACCAAGTTTGTAAGCTGCAGAGCTGGAATGCCCACTCAGGAGGCTCTGAGCCCAACACCTGTGCTCTTAAGCAGACACTACACTGGCTTTTACAGACATGGAAACGGGGGTTTGGAGAGGTGAGGCAGCCTGCTGACACAGAACAGTAATGAGATACGTAATGACTTTTCTTCATTGTGACATTTTCTCTCTTAAAAAAAGAAAGTGGTATTTTAAAATTAGTCATTTCTTTTGAAGACTTTTTAGTTTTCAATATTCAGAAAATTTGCAAAGATGGTATAGAGTTCCTGTATACTTTTCACCCATATTTCCCATTGTTAACATTTTACATTCGAATGCCTATTTGTTACCATACACTGGGAATTAATGAACAAATGTTGAGCTGTTACTAATATTAAATTATTTTATTGTGGTAAAAATTTTTTATAGCACTGTTTATGTTTTGGGGGGCATAGAATCGCACCTCTTAATCGCACACCACATGCATCACCAAGGCACCTACAATTCTCTACCTAGCTGATAACCACTCCCAGCTACCACACCCTTAGCTCTGCTTCATCCCCACCCGTTACTCCTTGTAGCCTCAGTTCTGTGGTCAGATCTCAAGGGTTTGTTTCGGTTTTGTTTTGTCTGTTCCTTTGCTTTCTTGTTTTACAGTCCATGTATGAAGGAAATCATTTATTTAGCTTTCTTGTTCTGACTTATTTCACTTAGCATAAATCCTTCCATTTCCATTCATGTTGTTTGTGCATGACAAGATTTTTAGGTATCTTGTTAATAGTATAATGGTATCCTGTTGTGTATATACTACATTTCTTTATCCATTCATCTGTTGTTGAACACTAAGGTTGTTTCCATAACTTGGCTATTATACGTAGATAGTACACCTAGAGGTTTTTTTATTTTTAAGTTAGTGTTTGATATTCTTTGAATAGCTACCTAGAAGTGGTGTGGTAGACCTATTTTTAATATTCTGAGAAACCTCCATACTGTTTTCCATAGGGACTGGACCAGTCTACATTCCCATTTATGGTGTCGATGGTTCCTTTTTCTCCAGTTCCTCATCAACACTTGCTATTTCTGGTCATTCTCACAGATGTGAGGTGGCATCTCTGTGATTTTGATTTGCATTTTCCTGATATGTGATGATAAGCATTTTTTCCCATGTATTTATTGGCCATTTGTTTGGCCTTACAGAAGTGTATTTAGCTCTTGTGCCCATCTTTTGAGTGGGCTATTTGTTTTCCTATTGCTGAGTTGTCAGTTCTTTGTATATCTTAGATATTTGTCCCTTGTGTGATATATGAATTGCAAATATTTTCCCATTGGGTGGAATATCTTTTTCTTGCTGTGTTGAAGTTTTTCAATTTGATGTTGTCCTATTTATATTTGTTTTTGTTTTCTTTGCCATTTAGTTGCTTCCCCAAAGCCATCACTAAAGTCTTGTTGTAAAGTGTCTTACCTACATGTTCTGCTACGTAAGTTATTGTTTCAGTTCTTACATTCAGGTCTTTAATCCATATTGAGTTAATTTTCATGTGTGGTATCAGATAGATGTCTAGTTTCATTTTCTTACATGTGGCTGTCCAGTTTTCCCAACTCCATTTGTTGAAGAGGTTTTCCTTTCTTCATTGTATACTTTTAACCTTTGTTTTAGATTAACTGTCCATCCAAATGTGAATTTACTTCTGAACTCAAATTGTAGTCCATTGATCTGTGTATCTATTTGTATTCCAACTTGCAATGTTTTGATACTATTGTTTCAGACTATAGTTTGAAGTTTGGGAACGTGATGGCTTTTCCTCTTTGGGTCAGCATTGCTTTGGCTGTTCTAGTCTTTTGTGGTTTTGTATAAATTCAGTAATGTTTGCTCTATTTGCTTGAAGAATGCCTTCGAAATCTTGATAGGGCTTGCATTAGCTGCAGTATTGCTTTGGGTAAGATGACTATTTTCAGCTCTTAGAAACTCTCTTGTGAAGAGTCCTGATCCAAATTTTAGCCTCAGTTTTTCTGTTTCGCTTCATAGGATTGAAACAAAGGAACTAGTGTCCAGTGACACATACCTTAAATTTGTTAATTTCTTCATTCAAAAATTTCATTTAAAATTATCATTCCTCATTTTCAATAGATTCATCCCAGATCCCAAATGGCCAATAGCAAATGCTTTTATTTTCCACAGGATGAGAGGAGACCCCATCTTCTCAGTCATGAGGTGCATGTGGTCATGTACACAGTTGGTCACACAACCCTCCAGCTGCCACTTCACCTGAATATTTGTACTCTCTGCATCTACTGAATCTTTGGCTTTGTCATTGAAGCGTGTGGTGTACGGGGCCAGGCAATCCTTGAACTTCTTCCACTCACTGGCCACAGGGCCTGGCTTGAACCAGAGGCACGGCAACATACAATGCTCTGTGGGAACATGGGGCCCTGCATCTTCCAGATATTTTCTCTCTCCAGTTTCTTTGTCTGGAAGTCCACTGCTTCCTGTGCCTGGAGCTGCTGCAGCGCCTCCATGGGGTCTCTGTGCTGCACTGCACTCCGCTGGTGCCCCATGTTAGAATAATACTTATATTTTATTCAGATTCCCTTAGTTTTTAACCTGCTGTCCTTTTTTTCTTTTCCAGGATCCCATCTAAGATCCTACACTACCTCGTTGTCATGTCTCTCTAAGCTCTTCTTGCTTTGACAGTTTTTCAGACTTTCCTTGGCTTTGGTGACCTTGACAGCATTGAGGAGTGCTGGTCACAGGTATGTTTTGGGTTGTTCTTCTGTTGGGATTTGTCTGATGTATTTCTCATGAGTGGTCTGTGGGTTTTTGGGAAGGAAGATCACGTAAGTGCCACATTCATTACTTCATAGCAAGGGCATATATACTACCAATATAAATATTTGCTGTTGATGTTGAATTTTATCACCCGACCAAGGAAGTCTGTGTTAGCTTTCTCCATTGTAAAATTATATTTTTCACTTCCTTTTATCCTGTACTCTTTGTAAGGTAGTCAGTGTGCAACCCCACTTGAAGAAATGAAGAGCTAAGTTCCATTTTCTTGAAGGCCAAACATCTACATAAATAATTTGGAATTTTCGTGCACAAATTTGTTGATATATGTACTTGCGGGCATTTATTTTTGCATTAAAGGTTATCCAATCTGCTGGAGCAATAAGAAGGCAGGGAAGGGGCAAGTGGATGGGTAAATTGGGCAAAAGGTCTCACTTGTATTATAGAGGATGGGAACTAGACTTTTGGTTGCAAACATAAGGTAGTTTATACAGATATTGATTTATAATGTTGTAAACCAGTGTTACTTCAATAAAAATGTTTTTTTCATTAAAAAACAAAACAAAACAGACAACTGATAGAATCCCATCTTGCTGTAGTTAGTAGTAGAAGTTTCTGGTTATTGAGAAGAGAAAGTGTTGCCTCTAAGAGTATGACCTTTCTGTGGGCTGTTCATTGACTTATGGGATGTTGCCACTGGAAAGTGTGCTTCATACCCTGTACTTTACTGATGAAGAGACATAGTCTCATTTATTTCAACGCCTGGCTCAGTTCATTCGCACCTGCTCACCTTCTCCCTGGTGCCTCTACCTGGCCAGTTACTGAGGGAGCCCAATAGCTTCTGCATGACTCACAGAACCATGTCTGTTCCTGACTGGAATTAAGGCAAGCAGCTGAGCCCTCATGGTGCTCACCCTTCCCAGGGCACTTTTATCTTTTCAATGTTGTGAAGAATATCAAGCCGCTCTCTTTCCTTTCACTGCACAGAAGGAGGGTCCAGGCGATCTTTAATGTGTTGGAGCTCCTCTTGGGATGACAAGAATGTGATTTTATTTTCTCTTCAGTACCTATTGTGTTATGTGAAACCTGTTTTGGCAAGCAGTAGCCAATTATATCTGGGCAGTAAATTTAGCGTTACTTGTGCATATTTTCAAATTGAAATAATAAGATCTCAGGATTCATACCAGCCTAGCATGGGACAAACCAATTAGTAATTCTTAGAAGAGTAAAATCCTAACCACCACCCATGCTGTCGCTCTGAATCATCTGTCCTGAATGAAGGTCTCCGCAGCACTGCATGTGTGTGTAGAAATGTAACGGACTGATGTGGGGCCCACTGCTTGAGGGAAACAGATGGACAGTTTTTACGGTAGGGAAGAAAGGTTTTTATTTTGCTGGACCAGTTGAATAAAATCGATGTGGAAGACCCAGCTCAAATCTCCCTCCTTGCCCATTACAAGCTTAGGGCTCTAGGGTGAATGGGAGTTGGGGAGAGACTAGGACTGGACAGGGAAAGCAGAGGCTCAGAATTTCCGTCTCATAGGTGTTGGGTTCTTTGTGCTGCTGAATGGGTTATGTGTTCATTTTCGTGGGGTTTAGCTTGTGCTCCTCTGGGGATCTGGAGGATTTGACATCATAAGGTTACTGCTGGCGCTTTCTCTTCTCCGGTGAGCTGCTCAGTAACCCATCAGAACCTGCTTCAACCAGTTCCTGCTGGTCAGACTCAGCTGACCCTGCAAAAACAGCTGGCAAAAGCCTGTGGAAAAGGAAGAGAGGGAGATGCTTGGAAACAGGCTTTGACAGCTCCTTGTTTGATGGGGTTGAACATGGCTAAGCAGTTTCCGAGGTATTAGGACCCTCAGTTTCCCTGTAGGCATGCATGAAGAAAGAGATTTCCTGCCTCTCATCTGGAAAATCCCATACATCCCTAATTCTTTTAAGAATTGTCTTGTGTTTCAAGTGTCATCATTTGGCTAAGATCACTGTGCTGATCCAGAACTTTCCAAGTGCTCAAATCAATGATTTGCCGTCTCATCTGGTGTTGCTCCTAGACTGAAATTGTTTTGTTTATTTCAGTGACATGGTCTCCCTTTCTGTGACACAGAAAATGTTGGTTCAGTGATACAGATCATTCTGCAGAGGCAGAAAGCTGCCAGACAGCTCTTGGCCTGTTGGTGGAAGGCTGACCATCAAAGAGTGTGGGGGGCCTCCCTGGTGGCGCAGCGGTTAAGAGCTGTGCTGTGGAGCTGTCAGCAGCTGCGATTGGAGTTCCACGCCCAGCCAAAGCGGTGGCGGGGAGAGGGGATTCCCACATGGTAGGGCAGACCCCTCCTGAGCCTCCCCCCTTGCTCCCTTCAGTGGTATGTTTCCGTCACTCTGCCTGTTCTGTTCCCCCACTCTCTCTGGTGAACCCTCTCACAGCCCCACACCTCTGGCCTGTACTCCAGCTTGTATGCATGAATAGATAAATCTTTAAAAAAAAAAAAAAGAAGCGATGTGGGCTTCCTCCACCAACATGCCCATGGGGAGTTACAGTTTCTACCTAATGCTACTGGCAGACCGTGTAGACTGTGGGGAACCACTGGCATACACATAACGTACACATAAAAAAGACTGAGTTGTAATCCTGCTCTGTCCTCCCTTATTAACTAAGAGACTTTGACCACTTAACCCTTGTGAATCTGTTTTCTCATTGGTGAATTATACTCAGGAAGACCTACTTTATGGTATTTCTATATGGATTAAATGACACAAGGTACATAGAGAGTCTGGGATCTTAACAGGAGTTCCATAAATGATAATAGTTATCGCTCTCATTGTCAAAATGTTGATGGCATATTCTCTGTGATCACACTTCCCAGCTTCTGAACTCTCTGTAGTATGTCCCAACTTCTCTCTTTAGGTGAGAGAAGTACTGCCCTACACAAAAGAAAGGTCTCTTATAACCTGCTATCTCTTTAAATGGTTTTCCATTATTTTCTAATTTGCTCAGACCAATAGTAATTCCTTCTCCCTCTCCCCCATCTCCTTATTTTCTTATGTTCAGGAGTGAACCCCTGTAAGATCACTGGCCCTGGGTATGGCACACAGCTCAAATAAAGAGATGCCTTTGTTGCATAGGGATGGAAAGGAGGCCCTTGGTCTCTCAGATTTGGACGATCTGAATTACAGTAACAGGTATAGTGGACATCCTGGTAGAATGTCTCTGAATGTGCAGGTTGTTCAGTCACTCCCATCATCTTAGGGTAGTTCCTTTTACCTGTCCCTCTGCTTAGGCAAAGCAAGTTCATTTATCCTTATTGATAATTTGTGGTGGAAAGTGATTAAAGGTACTCTGAGGTCTTGACTGATACAGAACACAGACCCTCAAGCCTGGAGGAGACCTCACTAGTCCCGTCTTCACATGTTCTGCAGGAATCTGGGAGCACTTGTGCTTAGCTTGTGCCATGCTTTTGCCTTTCACTTGGGTGGGACTAGAACATCTGTATATGCTTGATGGTACCCCCATGCTATCACCCTATTTATGTCTTTTCTAAGCTTCTCAAGAGAGTAGACACTTGACTCATTCACTCCTTATTCTGTTTGCACTCCACCTCTTATCTCTACTGCCATCCAAAGTTGCTCCTTCGAGGGTTCGGGGAGGGTGTCACATTTTTGGTAATCTGAGTATTTTAACAAATTATTTTCCCTAAGTCCCATCTTTCCTCCTGGTGTATCTGACACTTGGCATCACCCTTCTCTTTCGGCAGTGCTTTCTGACTTCTAATATTTTATACTATTTGGATCCTTTTGTTACTTGTCAGATTATTCATCTGTCTGGTAGGCTGGTTTTTCCTTCTTCGCCCACCTTAGAAATATAGGCATTCCCAAAAGACCTATTCTTATCTGTATTATTTCATCTTACTGCCCACTCATTTTCTCACTCATCTCATCCACTACAAGGGCTTCAAATATCACCTTCTTACAGATGGCTTTCAAATCTTTATCCAGATCTTAACTCCTTCGTCATCATCCTGTTATCTTTTCAGTTGATGGCTGAACCTTCTTACCTCTCGCTACCTCAAAAACAATATCTAAATCTCAAGTCTATCATTCACTTCAATGGTTTTCAAAATTTTCCAGATCCCTAAGTTTTATGAAAATGCCTTAAATGCTAATTGGGGGTGGGACTGATGGGTGCGAGAATGAGGACACTAACCTCTAATTCAACTCACTGGAGCCCATTTGCTTTTCTCTTTCATATTAAATCTTTGAGTAAGATTTCATTTTTTTCTCAAGAATTGCCAAAATGTTTGGAAACCACTGAATTACCCAAATTTTTCTAAACTAGTTCCTCCCACTTTTGACTTTCACTTCAATTATTGTTACTAGGAATCAGGAACTTCAGAAGCCTACAGGGACTAGGCAAGATGTGTAAAGAAGTAAAGTGTTCTCAGTCTGAGACAAAAGGGAAGCATGACAAGTGTGGTGTACTTAAGATAACAAACCACTTCAGGTACAGGGACTTCAGATGAAAAAGTTAACCCAGTGTATGAGCCATAAACCCGTATCTGTAAGCTTTATCTTCCTGAGTTAAAATTTTTTATTTTTTAGTCTCTCGGTAGCCATAGTATCCTATTTACCCAGGCTGGAAACCTCAGAAGGATTTCACTCCCTCCTTTCTCTTTCCTGTCATGCTTTTCTTCCTTATTGTTCATTAGGGACTTAAAGCTAAGATATCTTTTTTCATTTTAAATTTATTTTCTTACATCGTTTTTCATTTTTGTACACTAATTGGTTTCTTCCCTCAGGTGTAGTTCCCATAATTCTCCCACCACCATATCACCCATGAATCATCACCATAGTCCCTTGTGCTCTTCTCTCCCCTGCTTTAACCTCCTTACCTCTCTCTCCCTTGCTTTTTTATGCCTCAGATCTATGGTCAAAATCTAAGGGCCTTCCTGGGGGCCTAGGGGTTAAGTCTCAACACTATGAAGCTATAAGCAGCCACTGCAGCATGAGTTCGATCCCTGGCCAGGGAGCTAACCCATATGATACAGCAGACCTCTCCTGTCTCGCCCATTGCTCCCCTCAGCAGTGTATTTCAGTACATCTGCCTGTTCTGCTCCCCACTCTATCTGGTGAATCCTCTTACCTCCCCACACCTCTGGCCTACACTCCAGCTCTGTTATGCATAAATAAATAAATCTTAAAAAAAAACCTAAGGGTTCTTCCTTCTCAATGATTCCTTCATCTTTCTATCTCTTCCTTCATTCAGGTCTTACTAGTCCAGGTTTACAGTCTTTACTAGGTTGTTCATGGAATTTCTTTTTGCTTTTTCTTGTCTGAGCTTTTGTACCCTCTGTTGAAAAGATGTCCACATTG
This sequence comes from Scalopus aquaticus, assembly GCA_004024925.1. Classification (NCBI taxonomy): domain Eukaryota; kingdom Metazoa; phylum Chordata; class Mammalia; order Eulipotyphla; family Talpidae; genus Scalopus; species Scalopus aquaticus. The sequence goes on from PVIJ01010495.1 coordinate 10,930, forward strand.
TCTTGATGAGAAGCCAGTTACCAACTCTTGGTTTTCAAGGTCACTCACCTTTCCGCCTTATCTGTGCATTTCTCAGAGTATAGTTATAATCATCCTATGATAGTTGCTACCTTTCGTATCGTCTGTCTTATAATTGCTGGTCTGCTTGTCTCACCTATCCTCTTACATTGTGAGCTTCTGTTTCATTTAATGTAAGTGCATACTTCTTGCCTAACAGGTGTTCTTATAGGTGCTTTGGACAGTCTTTGTTCTTAAAGAGGTGAGTCATGAAGATAATCATGCAAACAAATCATTACAGTGTTAAATAGTGAAGGTGTATACTAGAGATATATACAAAATGCTATGTGAATACAAAAAGTAATTAGTTCTGAACTGGTTCTGGAGTGAGTGAGGAGTCAAGGAAGGGAGGTTTCCTTGGTGTATAGGTTCACCAGGATGTAAGAAAGAGAAGGAAAAGTAACTGTAGGCATTCCAGATGGATAAAATTGAATCCTGGAAATAATGTTATTTAAGGAAAGATGGGGAAAGTATTGGGGCTCTTTGCCTGGACAACAGATAATGTGTTTGAAGAGAAAATGGACTGTTCCTTGGGTAATAATAAGATCAATATGTGGAAATAACAGAGAGAAATTTTGGATTCCATAAAGTGAAGACCTTTTCCCTAATCAAAGAGTCTAACTTGGCCATGGGTTGACCCAGTGGTCAACTCTGACTCTGAATGAGCATCAGGAACTGTAGAAGATGGATTGTGAAATGGAAAATTTGGCCATAAAACATTTTGAAAATAAATTTTAAGGGTGTTTCTGTATCAGCCAGTGTGACTGTTTTGGTCAAATCGATTAGAGCATTATCAGACTAATTAAATGTGTTGGTTCTATCTATACTGCTTAGCACAGGGGAAGGCTCCCAAGAGGAGCCTTGTGGAATTGAATCCAAGTTGGTGAATAAACTGTCTGTAATCAATAGACTGGTTTCTGAATAGGAGCTTTGTAGAGTATTTTCAATTACTCTGCTTTCAAATCTCTCTGCAGGAAATCAGGAAATGGGCACTTTCATCCCCTGCTGGTGGGAATATAAATTAGCACAACCTTTCTGCAGGGCAATTTGGCTTCACAGATAAATAGCTTCAGCACGTTCATATATTTCAACCTAGTAATTCTATGCAGTAACTTCTTTTAAGGCATAGGTTGTCAAAATTTTATCTATAAAGATGCTAATCATAGAAGTAGTAATAATAAGAAAAATTGGAAATAATATTAATGTACACAACATGTAATTGGTTAAATAAATTTTGGTACATCTGTGCCCATGAAATAGTATTCAGTGACTAAAAATAACATCATAAAGTAATACTTAACAACACAGGCAGCATGTTCATGACCCACTGTTGCCTTGGAAAAACCAGTTTCCTAAGTGCTGTGTGTCTGCTTTTGTCCTGTATACCCATTTGATTTCTCAGTTGTATGATTATGGGAGGTTTTAGTTTTCCCCTCTTATTTGTAGTAAATATTTTTCTATAATAAACATAATGTTTTTGTAATAATTGAAATGCTATTCAAAACCCCCTAAAACCTATCTTCACTGCTGCTCACTTGGAGTTAGAGCCACCACATCTATCCTATGGGGAGCCAGGGAGGTGTGGAACCCAGCAGCCAGGCCAAGCTGGAAGAACAGAGAGGTCCTGAGGGTGAGCCAGTCTCAGGGCTGAGCTGGTCAGGCATCCCTCTCTTTGGCAGAAGGGCTGTTTTCCTCCTCTGCATTGAATTGACCACAAATTCATATAAGGAATTTTCCTTTCTTTTCAACTTTCCCTCCTAAATGACTCAAGCTGCTCTGTGCTTTTCCTCTCATTCCTCCTCTTCACTCAAGTTCTGCTTTCACCTTTGTGCCTGACGTCACCCGTCTATGCACAGATAATTGAAGTTGGTCCTCGGTGGAGGAAACACAGGGAATAATTCATGTGCTCCCTTGGATGGCCTTCCGCTGCTTTTGCTACTGAAATGGGCCCACTGGTGAGCATTCCTTAACTACCTGCTTCCTCACAGAAGTGTGAAGGGAAAGGGACTCTGCAGCAGTGCACGTCTATAGGGAGCTGAGCACCTGCAAGCTAGAGTCTCACTTCACTCTGCCTCTATGGCAACGTGACAAGGGGGATGGGTGCTGGCAAGCTAAGAAGGCTTCATTCTTTTTCTGGTGACTGGGACTTAGACTAAATGACTTCCCTATCCTGAATTGATGTGATTTTATAGTCATTCTGTTCTTTTCTCCCTTACTAGGAACAGAGATCACCCTCAATAAAGACCAGTCTCTTTTAGCTGCAACATTAGATTTAGGGAGAGATGTTTTCCTTGTACTTGTTTTACCCGAAGTGAGAAACTCTGTGTTGTAGAACTATATTTGTTTTATTTTTTCATCAAGATATAAACCACAATAGACAGTGTACCGTGCTGGGGCAGCAGCCCCTAAAGCTCAGAGTTCATCGGAAAGGTGCTTTGTAGCAACTGTTGCACATTTATTCAACAAAAATACACAGCCACTTTGGTTCCTAGGGTGCCCAAAGAGGGAGTCATAATTTCTGCTCCTAAGTAGAAGAAATAGACTTCTTGGGGTAATTCCAGATGATGACGGTCTGTGTAGCACAAGGGCATAGGTGTGCACGGAGGTTGGAGCAGTGTGAGGAGGGAGTCCTTGGGTGCTGGTGCTGAATGAGGGTAGGACTTGGAGCCAAGGTAAGACTGGAACTGAATCTTAAAGGAGGGCAGGAGGTAGGCAAAGATAGAAGAATGTGGGAGATGATGTTCCAGAAAAACACAGCATGAACAAAAGCATGGAGGTGGGGAAGTACATGATATTCGGTGCATGAGAACGTGATGTGAGGTAGATTTTGGTAAGGCAAGGAGGTTGTGGCATAAACACATCTTAGGGGACCTGTGCACTTTGTTGGGGTTATTGTACTTGCCCTGTAGGTAATGGGGACCATTTGGGAGTTTAAGAAGGAATGCTTCATTATTCCATTTGAGCTTGAGGAAGGTCATTTGGGGGAAATGGTATTGAACGGAAGGACTAGGGGCCTTCCATTAAGGGGCCACTAGGAAGCAGTTGTTACAGCTTGGGGAGAGAGTGTACAATAGCTTTAATGAACACAAATGTGATTAGTAGTTTGGAGAAAGATTTAGGAGATGAAATTAATAGGATTTGAAGATTAATTGGATATGTGTCTTAGAGAGGATAAAATTTGAAAATCAAAGCCGGGATTACAGGCAACCAGAGCTGTGTGTAATGAAGGTAACATTTTTCTCTGGGTTCCATGTTACCAGGAGCAGTTACCATGGTCAGAGTTGTGGGTATCGGTCTGTTTGACTCAGCATTAGGATAATCTGGTTGAAGGAATTTTTTTATTAAAAGAATACAAGAGAGACATTTTTCATCTGAACTTTTCTTTCTTTTTTAAAAAGAGGGTTAGGGAATATAAATAAGAAAGAAAACAACCCTAACTGTAATTTGATACCTCCTGGTATCAAAGACCTAGGCATTAATGTCCCAAATCAGTTTTAACTTTGGATGTGAAGAATAAAGTGTTGGCAAGCACAGTATCTATTACTAAAGGAGTAATTTGAATGCCTATATAGGTAAAACCCGAGGTAGTTAATTAGAATAAGTGCTTCTGTGGAAGGCTCTCCTTTGGAGTATTGCCAGGAGAGATAATTAAGGATTTAGAAAAATTAATTTTGCATCCAGAGAAAGGTGAAAGACACCCAATGATTCATTCACTGGCTGTTAAGGACGTTTTGGCATCAGAGCTGTAAAACAAAATGCTGTCTTTGTGTGAATTATGTTTCCCTAATGGTTTCCTGGTGGAGGCTGCTAGGCACAGGGTTCACTTTTTCTACATGTTCTCTTCTGGGACATGGTGGGGAGTGGGGGCAGAAGGAGAAGTTGTTGGGGTGAAAGAAAGTGGATACATGGTAAAAGATTGAAAGAGTTGTACTTCTTTGGGGGACCCCTTTTATCTAGAGGGTGCTTCCATCACGGTGTAATCATGGTCCTGCACATACTCATCTTTCTTTTCTTTCATCTTTCTCTTCTGCTCCAGTCTTTTCTCTCTCTCCTTACTAACCTTCTTCATCCCTTCCCTTCCTAACCTAAATACTATTTAATAAACTCAACATGTTAAAGAGTACAAAACCAATTTATTTTACAATTAGGCAAAGAAAAGAGGCACAATTTGCAATCCTCTGCTCAAGAGTAGTATTAAGTGTACACATTTTCAGTGAGGTAATTTTTTTTTTCTCTTCAGGGAATACTGGCAGTAGTCTTCCACTGCTAACCCCGAATGGCTGTGTGGGTATCCTTGTAAAATACTAACTTGACAAAGATATTGATGAGTACCCTAAGGCATGAAATTCTATTTACAATTTCTCTTCTTACTGTAAAAGTAGACATACCACTTACTTATTTGAAGTTCTCATGTATTCAGAGTAATTTCTCTAAGCAAATGTGATTAGATTATTATAATAACATGTCAATAGGACAATAGGCCTTTGAGTTCAAAAAAATGGCAACAGCATGATGGTGCCGATGTTCAGTCCAAAAACATGTTTCTTATGGCTCTAAATGTCAATTAGTACGATGTAGGAATTGGTGACACAAATGAAGGGGGAAGGTGAATGTCAACATCATTAATTATCTCTAATTAGCTGCATCTCTAGAAAAACTCAATGTCCTAAATCCACTAATTGAATGTTAAATAAACTTTTAAGTCCCCATTTTGATTTAGCAGTAGAACTATCAGTGAAAAGATATAACACAGATGAACAGAAATTTTATTATGTTCTTTTTGGACCCAATTGGTCACTTTTTTTGATGACTAATGTACATTTCCCATACCTAAAAGCATCATAACTTATCTTGGGGGAAATAACCTCATCCTCATTGAGTACAATTGACTGAAATATATACTCAACCTTCCTAGCCAAGAGGCACACATTTGACAAATGTCAGCCAATTGGATGTTTCTTCCCTGAAAAAAAAGTTTTTTGATTAAGACTTTAATTTTCTATCAAATGGTTTCACTTATAGCAGGAATATAGGAGAACCAAATAAGAAAGAGACGTTCAATGAGAGAGGGGGAGGATAAGGGCTCAAAATGGGGGAGAAAATAGCACAAGGGACTATGGTGAATCGGTGGTGGGAAACCTATGGGGAATACACTATAATGTAAAATATATAAATAATAATAATAATAATAAAGTTAAATGCAAAAAAAAGGACTTTAATTTTCATGAGCAATTCTGGCTTAATAGCAAAATTGAGGCAAAGGTAGAGAGATTTTATTTTACCACCTGTTCCCACACAATCATGGCTTCCACCCTTATCTTCTTCCACTGGAGTAGTGCATTTGTTACAATCATTGTATCTGCAAGGCAACCACAGTTACCCAAAGTCCATAGTTTATATTCAGGTTCACTCTTGGTGATGCATATTCTGTGCGTTTGGACAAATGTATAATGACATGCATCCACCATTGTCATACCATATAGAGCACTTTCACTGTCTTGAAAGTCCTCTGTTCTCTATCCATCCTGCTCCTGCTCTGACCCTTATCCATTGATATCTCCATAGTTTCTACCTTTTCTAGAATGCCATATAGTTGGAATCATATAGCATGTAACCTTTTCAGGTTGAATTTTTCATTTAGTAATGCACATTTAAGGTTCCTCCATATCTTCTTGTAGCTTGATATCTCATTTATTTTGAGTGGTGAATAATGTTCCATTGTCTGGGTATATGTACCATAGTTCATTTATCCATTCACATATTGAAGGACATCTTGGTTCTTCCAGGTTTTGCCAATTCTGAATAAAGTGCTGTATGCATCTATACGTATGTTTTTGTGTGGGCACAAATTTCCCTCTTAGGGTAAATACCAGAAATATGATTGCTGAATCATATAGTATGATTATATTTAGTTGTGTAAGAAACTACCAGTCTTCCAAACTAGCTGTGCTATTTTTTTATTCCTATAAAATATAAATGCAATGAATGAGTTTGGTCTCATTGTTCCATAGTCTCACCAGTATGTGCTATTACAAGCCATTTTAGTAGGAGTGTAGTAGATATCATTGATTTAATTTGCACTCCTCTGATGACAAATGATATACAGAGAAGATCTTTTCATATGTTTGTTTCCCATCTGTATCTCTTTTTTGGTGATGTACCTGTTAACATTGTTCAGCTTATTTATTAATCACATTTTCTTTTGTGTTCATATTGTGGCATTTTCAGAGTTCTTTGTATCTTTTTGGTGTCACTCCTTTATCAGATTTATCTTTTGCAAATATTTTTTCCCAGTGTGTGATTTTTCATTCTCCTAAGGTTGTCAGAAGTTTTTAATTTTTAATAAAGTCCAGCTTATTAATTACTTTTTTCATAGATTTTGCCTTTGGTGTTGTAACTAAAAAGTCATTAATACCCACGGACATCTGGATTTTCTCTTTTATGTCATAGTTTTGTGTTTTACATCTCAGTCTGTGATCCATTTTGAGTTAATTTTGTGAAGGATGTAAGGTCTGTAATTAGATTTTTTTTTTCATATGAATGTCCATTTGGTCCAGCTCCTTTTGTTGAAAAGACTATCTTGTCTCCACTGTATTGCCTTTGCTCCTTTGCCAAAGATTGGTTAACTGTATTTATGTGGGTCTACTTTTGGACTCTGTTCTGTTCTGTTGATCTATCTGCCTACTCTTTTGCCAGCACCACAGTGCCTTGATTACCGTAGCATTATAGTAAGTCTTAAAGTTAGTTAGGTAGAATCAGTACTCCAGCTTTTTTCCTTTGTCTTGTCATATAAACTTTAGAATCAGTTTGTAGATATTCACAAAATAACTTGCTTTTGATTAAGATTGCATTTAAATCTGTAGATAAAGTTGGGAAGAGCTAACAGCTTGTCACTATCATCTTGTCAGTATCATCTTATTATTCAGGAACATGGAATATTCCTCAGTTTATTAAGTTACCTTTGATTAAGTTCATCATTTTTCTGGTTTTCCTTATATAGATCATGTATACCAGTGTGTGTCTCTGTGTGTGTTGGTGTGTGTTGTATATTCACAGTTAAACTTATCACTGTAAGTATTTTGTATTTTTGGATGGTAATGAAAACGGTATTGTATTTTAAATTTCAAATTCTACTTGTTGGTCGCTATTATATAAGAAAGCAGTTAACTTTTGGATAGTAACCATGTATTGTGAAACTTTGTTATAATTGCTTATTTGATCTAGGAGGATATTTTTGGTCAACTCTTGGATTTTCTACATAAATGATCTTGTCATTTGCAAACAAAGACAGTTTTATTTCTTCCTTCCCAGTATGTGTATCTTTTATTTCCTTTCCTTGTTGAATTAGCTAGAACTTTCAGTTCTGTGTTGAAAAGGAATAGTGAAAGGGACATCTTTGCACTCTATCTGATATTACAGAGAAAGCTTCAAGTTTCTCAAGAATGATGTCAGCTATAGGTTTTTTTTGCAAATTTTCTTTTTCAAGTTGACATTCCCCTCTCTTCCAAGCCTACAGAGAATTTTCATCCTGAATGATTATTAGATTTTATCAAATAATTTTCTGCCTCTATTGTTATAGTCATGTCATTTTTGTTTTTAACCTATTGTGCTGGATAACATTAATTGATCTTCAAATGTTGCATCAGCTTGGCATGCCTGGGATAAATCCCACTTGGTGGTAGTGCTCTCTTATCCTTTTAATAAATTTTCCCTTCTTTTCTTTTAGTTGCAATGTATTTCTGTTTCTTACAGTCTAGGACCCTTAATAGAGTTATCATGTGTCAATAATAACTTTGAATTTTCATAATTAAACTTTGGGTGAAGTCTAATGTGGATCATATAAAACCATTGAAATAGCAATGTTCATCATATTTTTAATATATAGGCCTCAACCTTTGGTATCCATGATTGTACAACTGAAGCTTATTCCTGTCATTTGAATTATATTATTTTTCATTAGATTAAGAAAATTTCTGTGGTGATATGTCAGCAAGTAGAATTTATAGAAAGACTGGTAATTGTGTGTGTGTGTGTGTGTGTGTGTGTGTGTGTGAATTTGAATACCAGAATTCTTTGACTAGTTTCCATTTCTTACTCCACTTGAAACATCTGATTAACAATAACAACGATGATGACTTTATAGGCGGTATGATCTGTGCCATTGCAACTGGAAAAGTTGCTAGTAAAACTTCAAGATGGTTGGCACAGCGTGGGGGTGACCGAAGACCCCAAAATATCACAAGTTTTTCTACCTGTTTATGGCCACATGCTGTGCATGTTATTCTGCAGTTGCAGCCGTAGAAAGATTTTCAGTGCGTCCTCATCTGCTTCTGGATACAATACCATTGCGTGAGATGATTCATTTCCTTTTGGAGCTTCCTGCAGCTAGGCTTTTGAGCCAACCTTGTTGTATAGAGACCGTCAGGTATGCTGTGTTGTATAAAATGGGAGATACAGTTCAAGCTGTCACTAAGTTGTGCTGGAAATAACCCTGGTGAGCAGCTTCCGTGGTACTCAGTTGTCATTTGTTTTCACTCCCTTCTCAGTCTGTGGAATGGGTCTTATTGTGTGACGTGGATGGAAAGTAAAAAGGATATGACACTTATCTTGGATAGGGAGAACATACTGAGAAAATAATAGTGTGGCAAAAATCCCTTTGAGCATTTATTTTTCTTCCACCAGAATAGAACTTCAGGTGGAGCAAAAATTCAGCCAACATGCAATAATTGGTGCTGACCTATTTCTCTGGGAACACTATTAATGTGTGAAGGGGGGAGAACTGCAGGAGCAATGTCCTTGAGAAAGTCATAGAAGATTGACTCCTAGCACAGGTGGAAGGGTGCCTGAAATAGCAGCATGGACCCCGTGCACAGTGATGGGAAGAAAAGCAGAGAATGTGGGTGTGGATACCCAAAGGTGAGAAGAAGAGGGTGTTTCTGATTTTAAATTTCTTTCAATAAAATTTGAGGCAAGATTGTCAACTGAGTGTGGTACATGAAGGCAAAGAGAAGCATCAGAGGAGAGTGGTGAAAGCATCATTTTGTAGAGTGGAGGAGTCCATGCGTTAGGGAGGGTCAAGGCGTGCCGGCCCCTGACAGCTGCCCATTTGAGATTGGTGGTCATGCGTTCAAATGAAATAAGTCAGAACCTTGTCTTATTTTTCGCTCATGTTTGGCTACTCGAACAATGTCTCAGAGAAAGTAACATTTGAGTTTTAGCAAAACTGAGATATTTTTTCAAGTTAGGCTAATAAGAGGGAGAGAAATGGGAGTGGTTACTGAGATGGGTTGTGTCAGGTGGAAATAAGAAAGAGCGAGGTGATGGAAAATGAAAAAAGTCAGGGTCAATGTGTAAGATGTCTTGATGAGAATAGGAGGTAATGATCAGAGAGTGTGAAGCTTAGAATCTCAATTATAGACAGGAAGCAGTTACTGGAAATGACAAGGTCGAACATTTGACTGTAAAATTGGGTGGCTGAGGAAAATTGTATAAACAGTGAGGCCTTGATGAGCATATAAATGCATGCATAGTAAATTTGAAATAGTAGTAAAAAGTAAAATTCTCCCTATATTTTATTTCTGTATTGGCCATCCAGTGATGTCATTAGGTACAATGAGAACCCTATACCAATCAACTAAACTTCTGATCTCAGTAACCTGTTCCAGATTCAGGACTCTAGAACTGAACATGCTTCTACATTTAGGAATAAATGTCCATTCCAATATCAGTTAGCCCCTTTCTAAATCTGTGCTCTCTAAGCTACATAAAGTAGAAGGATATGCATTGTTAATACAGCCATTGCCACACATGCTTACCTGGTGTGTGTGTGTGTGTGTGTGTGTGTGTGTGTGTGTGTGCATGTACATTTAAGTTCTCCTCTAACAAATTTCAGTCATACAATATTAAAACTACCTGAGAACTTACGGTCATCAAACCCACTGAATCCATGCATTGTCATGCCTGGAACCTGTCACATGTTGTCATTTCTTTGGTAGAGAAGGTTTTGTCTACTGTATAAATGAAGAGGAAGCGCATGGTTCCATCAACAGCAATCCCTTGCATGAAAAGTGATTTCTCTTTGCTTTGACCCTATTTTCATCTTGGAGCACCTGCTCTATACTACTATTATATATAAGATACTAGTACAAGCATAGGGCATACCATACAGGAATAAAAACAGTGTTTTTGTGAGATATATGTATGTCTATATATGTGTGCATTTAATTTTTATATAAAACAACTATTTTTTGAAGACCTAGTGTATAACTGACTGATCATAGATAAGGTATTATTGACAGGGATAAAAATTTAAGTTCCCTTCCCTAAAAAGGATGTGATTCAGTGGGAAGAGAGACATTCCAACAAATTGTTAGAGTCTAATAATGGCTATAATTGAAGTTATTGTCAAAGGTAGTAGAAACATTGGGGAAGGAGAGTTTGTTGCTGGGGGAATCAGGGAAGTCTTCCCATCACATGCAGCTCTGTTGCTGACTTTTGCAAGAGATTAGTTTCAGGGGTAACCATGTGTTTACCATTCAGGGCTAATGTACTGAAACAGGCATATATAAGGTGCTATGTAAGTTCATATGAAAAAATCAGGTTATTTTGCCTGAGTGAAGATCAGAGAAAGGTATAGACAGGAAGTACCACTGAAGCTGGGCTTGGAAGGATGAGGGAATGTGTTGTGTTGACAGTACCGCACTGACCCATGGGAGTTGTGGAGCAGGCTACACAATGGAGGATGCTGCCAAAGGCAAGATCCTGGCTTTTTATTGATAGAATAATCATGCAGCATCAATTTTGCAGGGTAGAAGAATGAAAGGAAAGCATAGGTGAAACTGAAAAGGTGCTTATTTCATCTAGGGCTTCAGGGGACAGTGAATCCGCTGAGCATGTATTGATATTCCGGTGTTGTAATGGAAATCATACCCCAGGCCCCACCCACGATTCCAGTCTTATCAACAAGGTGTTCAGTCTCTGGGATGTAAGGTCATACATCAGTCATTGCTCCCCCCTCACCCCCCCACATTCCCAATCACACCTCGTGATGTATACCTGTTGACCCAGGATGATCCATCATCCTGCTCTTGTTTAATTGGAAAGGGGCCTTGTAGGGTCTGGTATACTACATTATTTTAGGTCAGATAATTAATTGACCAGGCATTTTTGACCTTGTATTGGAGGGCAGACTTTTCATGTTATGATGGCCGAGCAGGCCATTTAAGTTGAGCAGACCCACAACAATGGAAAAATGAATATGGTCCTATGGTCACTTACCCTGGAGTACAAGCCAGCAGGGATGTCACTTGTAGACAGCTTCCCCCACCAGGGGCTTATTTTCCAGTCCATCATCCCAAGCAATCATAAATTACTAGTCCTTCTGTGGCTAGGTCTTCAGGTATATCTTTGACATCATGGCATTCTGGGGAGTCGTCTTAGGTCCACCTTTCAAGACTTCAAGTATTTAATGACAACCATTACTGAGAATGACATGATTTTTTTCCCCCCACTGAAACTAAACAAATGCGCGCGCACTGCCCCCCCCCCACCTCACATACAAAAACTTCTAATATTTATTGGATAAAACATCTTTGCAATGCCATCTAAAATGTCATTATTCAGCCTTTCTGAGAAGATTAATTCAAAGACGAAAATGGGTGGACACATCAGTGAACAAAAGCAGCTGATGGAATGCGGCAATCTATGCATTCGTGCATCAGTGTGTGATAACTGGGGAGCGTTGCCGTGGTCTTGTAAACACGTTTTAATACAAGAACAATGTAGGACTCGTCAAAACTGGGGATGGAAAAGATGTACTTTCTTTTTCTCATGCTTGAGAAAATCCTCATCTACAGATGATTTACTCACGTAAATAGTTAGGGGCACTGCATGTGGCATTGAATTGTTTGCTGGCTGAGAACACTGTGATTTTGAAGTTTTAAAGAGCTCCCACAGCAGGTATGTGTAGTGCAAAAGGCTCTCCCTGTATAACTTTTGAGGATTACTTGGAAGCCATGAGATTTTTTTTTAAAGATTTATTTATTTATGCATACAAGCTGGGGTACAGGCCAGAGGCGTGGGGCGGCAAGAGCGTTCACCAGAGACAGAGTGGGGTGCAGAACAGGCAGATGGACGGAAATACACTGCTGAGGGGAGCAGCAGGCGAGGCAGGAGAGGTCTGCTGCACCATGTGGGAATCTCCTGGGCCGTGCATCAAACTCGTGTCACCGCTGCCAGCAGCTCCACGGTGCAGAGCTTAACCGCTGCACCACCAGGGAGGACCGGAAGCCATGAGATTTTACTTTTAGTGAGCACAGACTCATTTCTAACCATTTTATCTTCAGGAAGGGTCATAAGTGGAATTTATGGCAGTGTTGTATGTTGCTTTTATTATCATTTTTTGTAATTGTTTAGAACCTGAGCTCCTGAGCAACCAAAGGCTTCCACTTGAGTTAGACACTCATGTTTAAAACTAGGCATTGGACAGAAAGAAAGAGAAAAATATCAAATGGGTTCACTTATAGCAGGAATATAGGGCAACCAAATAAGAGAGGCATTTAGTGAGGGAGGGGAAGGATAAGGGCTCAAAATGGGGGAGAAAAAGCACAAGGGATATGGTGATGGTTCATGGGGGAATTGGTGGTGGGTAACCTATGGGGAATACACAATAATGTAAAAGATATAAATAATAATAATAAAAAAAGAAAACTAGGCATTGGAGAGGACTCTTGCAACTACCAGACATGACAGGGGGCTGGAGAAACTGCTCTCAATGCCCCCAGGGCTGTTGGTGCTGCAGTTAAAGGTGCCTGGAGGCAGGGGAGGTGGGCACAGTTCCTCTGCAAGAATATGAACAGAGGTGTTTGCGGCCTGTGGGTTGGTCTGCCATTTTCTCAGTGAATCACAGGGCAACAAAAGCCCAGTAAAACCCTGGTGCTGGCTCAGTGGCCCATGACGTCAGGTTTGTGCCTGGGAAGAGCGGAAGAGGGGAGGAAAGAAAGGGAATGTGTTCAGCACGTGGACAAAATCTTTCCCACTCAGAATGAGACTGAAAATGAAGATCCCCAAATCAAAAAGGCAATCAACAAAGACCTTGAAATTAGTGTAGGTGAAATTAATACTAGATAGCCTGACATGAAATTCAGAGTACGTGTTTTCAAAGATCTAAATGAAGGCATGACTTCATTAAAAAGGAACTGGAAAATTTGAAACAAGAGACAAAAGCAGCAAGAACAAGGTGTATGAAAGATAGAGTTTTTGAAATAAAAAGTAAAAATACAGTCAATGGGATAAATTCTAACCAGGATATAGAATTTGCCCATAGTGTAATTTCTAGATAGGAGGAAGCTAGCTGTCATAATATACTTTTCAGATAAGATGAAGCTAACTATCATAATGTAATTTCTAGGTAGGAGGAAGCTAAGTATAAAAAGAAAATAAATTGAGAGGCTTTGTATCACTTAAACATTATCATATAACCAATTGCCCCCAAACTTAGTAGCACAATACATTAATACTCCTAGTTTCTGTGGGTTAGGGCTTTAGCTTGGTGGTTTTGGCTCAGGGTCTCTGATAAGTTTGCTATGCAGATGGTGGCTGATGATACAATTATCTGAATGGCTGTAACTAGAAAATGCACATCCAGCTTCACTCAGCCAGCCATTAGCACAGAGCTCCAGTTCCAAACCAGTTGGCAGGAGACTTCGATTCTTTTACATGCACAGCTGACCCCTCAGTCGGTGAATCTGAGTGAGAACAACCACGACAGAAGCTACCGTGCATTTTATAACAATCTCAGAAATGATGTACCGTCACTGTGTAACTTCCACAGGTCCTTGTACCATGTGAAACAGGTCTACACTGGGGTATGAATACCAGGAAGTGGGGGTCATTGGGGACCAGCATTTTGGTAAATTTATGTGTGTGTGCTGTCATTAACCTAGAAAATCCCCTCAAGCCCATTTGTTAATTCTTGTTCCCATGTCCAGGGAATAATTGATAATGCTACCTCTAGGGTTTTTTGCCTATTCTAAAATTAAATAAATGGAGTCATAAAATACACGATTTTTTGTTTTTGATTATGTGCCAGGTATTTATTTTACTATTTTTTTAAGAAACAGTTTGTTCCTATCTGCACTATGATTTTTTTTAACAATGTGTGAATCCTTATTGATTGCTCTCTTCTCTTTCCCTTGACTTTATTTTGTTGTTAGGCTCCTAATTTGCTAAGGCGAACTATGCATCTATTTAGTATTAGTCTATCTTGCTTAGTAATTCTTTGTTTAGGCATCTGAGTATATTCAAACCTGAGTATATTTCAAACCTGTTTATTATACTACTAAGATTCTGATGTATCTCTATAATTTTAAAGATTTTTGATTTTTCTTTCTGGCCCAAATTGTCTTAGAGTTTTAAAAATTTTTGCTTATTTAAGTCTTTCTCTTTTATTCCCTTTAGTCCCATTAATTTCATATTTTCTGTTTTTTAAATAATGGAAGTGTATTACCTTTATTATTTTTACTATTTTGGAATTAAACATTGTATGATCTCTTGATTGTATATTTTATTATCTGTTTAGTATATATTTATATGTCAATATATGTGTGCTACTTTATTAAATTTTTTATATTCTCTATAACAACACATGTGAGTCATTTAACATGTTTACTAAAATATAACTTTCTGGGAACAATACTGAATCTATGGACTGAATATCTGAATCTATGGACTGAATTAGGATCTGGAAATATACCTTATTTATTTGTTGTTTTTAAAGGACATTTTATTCCATGTCCAAAAATTAGAATCTAAAGCTCTGTCTTCAAGTTTGGATATTTTGAATGTTTAAAATTTCCTTGTTCACATCTAAAAGATGTTTTCCCCATTTTTCATTGTTTATGTGAAGAAAACACTGTCATCACCACAAAAAGGTTTCTTATTTCCAGCAATATCTTTTTATTTCTAAGTCTTGATTTTTACAGATCATTTTAGTTTTTGAGTCCAATTGTTATTTTACTCATTTCTTACTTCCATTCCCTAAAACAATGCCTGAGTTTAGCATACACTGTAAGAGAATAATCATTAATTCCATCACCTTAGAGAGAATGAAGGTGGGAATTGTTGATGTTGATTTTCCATTCGCTCTTGTAATCCTGTGTGAAAAATCACATTTTTTATAAAAGGATATGGATTGTTCATTGTTGTATCCTTGCTATATGGCACAGACTGGGCCGTAAGATGGCTTACTTCCATAGAAGTACTAGCCTGTTGTTAAAATGCATTATGACTGCTATATCCCTTATCACATTTTATATACATCTATCTCTTGAACAAAAGCAGGATACTCAGACATTTTTTTAATATGTTTTTATTGTGATTTATGTCTTTTACATTTTGTATTCCCATTGGGTAACCACCACCAATTCACCCGTGATCCATCTCCGTGGTCCCTTGTGTTCTTTTCTACTCCATTTTGTGCCCTTATCTACCCCTCCCCCTACACCCCTCCCCCCAACAGCTGAGTGTCTCTCTCCTATTTGGTTTCCTTATAGTCCTGTTATAAGTGAAACCATTCGACATTTTTCTATTTCTTTGTGCTTATTTCACTGAGTATGATCCCCTCTAATTCCATCCATGTCGCTGCAAATTGTATGTGTTTATCTTCTTTGAACGCTGAATAGTATTCCATTGTGTATATGTACCACATCTTCTGGATCCAATCATCTATTTTTGGACATCTGGGTTGCTTCCATACCTTTGCTATTGTGAACAGTGCTGCAATGAACATACGGGTGCATGTATCCTTTTGGATTAATGCTTTTGTGTCCTTTGGGTAAATTCCCAAAAGTGGTATTGCTGGGTCGTATGGAAGCTCCATGTTTAGCAGTTTGAGGAATTGCCATACAGCTTTCCATAGTGGTTGGACCAGATCTCATTCCCACCAGCAGTGTAGAAGAGTTCCTTTTTCTCCACATCCTTTCCAGCATTTGTTGTTGCCTGTATTTTTAATGTATGCCATTCTCACAGGTGTGAGGTGGTATTTCATTGTGGTTTTGATTTGCATTTCCTTGATTATAAGTGATGTTGAACATTTTTTCATGTACCTGCTGGCCATTTGCTTTTCTTCTTTGGAGAAGTGCCTTTTGAGCTCTTCTGCCCATTTTTTGACTGGGTTATTGGCTTTGTTTTTGTTGAGTTGTGTGAGTTCCTAGTAAATTTTTGTTATCAGTCCTTTATCGGATGTGTTGTGTGCAACGATCTTTTCCCAGTTGGTAGGGTGTCTGATAGTTTTGGTTAATGTCTCTTTTGCTGTACAGAAGCTTTTTATTTTGATGTAATCCCATCTGTTTATCTTGTCCTTCACTTCCTTCGCTTTGGGGGATGTGTCTTTCAAGATTTTGCTGAGGTGTATGTCGTGTAGAGTTTTGCCTATATTTTCTTCTATACATTTTATGGTTTCAGGTCTTACGTCCAGGTCTTTTATCCATTTTGAGTTGGCTTTTGTGCAGAGTGTGAGGTAGTAGTCTAGCTTCATTTTTTTGCATGTGGCTGTCCAGTTTTCCCAGCACCATTTATTGAATAGACTGTCCTTGTTCCACTGCATTTTCTTTGCTCCTTTGTCAAAGATTAGTTGTTCATAGATATGAGGCTTTAATTCTGGGTATTCTATTTGGTTCCATTGGTCTTTCTGTCTGTTTTTGTTACAGTACCATGCTGTTTTAATTATTATGGCTTTGTAATATAGTTTGAAATCAGGGAGTGAAATGCCTCCATTTTCTTTCTTTTTAGTTAGGAGGGCTTTAGCTATGAGAGGTTTTTTGTGGTTCCATATGAATTTCATCAGTAGTCAATCTATTTCTTTGAAGAATGTCATTGAGATTTTTATTGGAATAGCGTTGAATCTTTAAATTGCATTTGGTAGGATTGCCATTTTGATAATGTTAATCCTTCCAATCCATGAACAAGGGATGCCTTTCCATCTTCTTGTGTCTTCTTCTATTTCTTTCAGCAGTGTTTTATAGTATACTTTGTGTAAGTCCTTTATGTCTTTTGTTAGATTTATTCCGAGATATTTTATTTTTTTGGTTTCGCTTTTGAAGGGGATGGATTTCTTAATTTCTTCTTCAGATTGCGTGTTTACATAGAGGAATGCTACTGACTTTTGTGCGTTGATTTTGTATCCTGCTACTTTACTGAACTGGTCTGTAATTTTGAGTAGTTTTTCTATGGAGTTTTTATCATTTTGTATATATATTATCATATAGTCTGCAAATAGAGACAGTTTAATTTCTTCTTTTCCTATTTGGATCCCTTGAATGTCTTTCTCTTGTCTAATTGCTCTGTCTAGGACTTCCAGTATTATATTGAACAGTAGTGGTGAGAGTGGACATCCTTGCCTTGTTCCTGATCTTAGGGGAAAGGCATTCAGCTTCTCACCATTGAGGACAATATTGGCCATGGGTTTGTCGTATATGGCTTTTATTATGTTGAGGTATGTTCCTTCTATCCCAAGGATTTCAAGGGCTTTTATCATAAATGGGTGTTGCACTTTGTCAAATGCTTTCTCAGTGTCTATTGATATGATCATATGGTCCTTATTTTTCTTTTTGTTGATGTGTTGGATTACATTGATTGGTTTTCGGATGTTAAACCATCCTTGTGTCCCTGGAATAAATCCTACTTGGTCATGGTGTATTATCTTATGGATGCATTGTTGGATCCTGTTGGCCAAGATTTTGTTGAATATTTTTGCATCAGTATTCATTAGGGAGATTGGTCTGTAGTTTTCTTTTTTTGTATTGTCTTTGTCTGGTTTTGGTTGTAGAGTAATATTTGCTTCATAGAATGTGTTTGGTAGTACTCCTCGATTTTTTGAAGAGTTTGTGTAATATAGGGACTATTTCGTTTTTGAATGTTTGGTAGAATTCATTTGTGAAACCATCTGGTCCTGGGCTTTTATTTTTGGGGAGGTTTTTAATTACTGTTTCAATTTCACTGCTTGTGATTGGTCTGTTTAGGTGTTCTGTATCTTCTTTGTCTAGTTTTGGGTGATTGTATAGATCTAGGAATTTGTCCATATCCTCTAGGTTGTTGTACTTGTTTCCATATAGCTGTGTATAGTAATCTCTGATTATTTTTTTGATTTTTGCTGTGTCCGTTTGGACTTCTCCTTTTTCATTTATGATCCTATTTATTTGTGTTTTCTCTCGTTTTTTCTTTGTAAGCCTGGCTAGTGGTTTGTCTATTTTGTTTATTTTTTCATAGAACCAGCTTTTGGTTTCATTGATCTTCTGGATTTTTTTTTTATTTCCATTTTTTTATTTCTGCTTTGATTTTTATTATTTCCATTCTTAAACTGGCTTTTGGGGTTTTTTGTTGTTCATTTTCTAGTTCTTTGAGATGTGGGATTAAATTGTTTCTTTGGGTTGTTTCTTGTTTCTTGATGTGAGCTTGTAATGCTATATATTTTCCTCTTATTACTGCTTTTGCTCTCTCCCAGACGTTCTGGAAAGTTGTGTCCTCATTGTCATTCAGTTCTAGATATTTTTTAATTTCTTCTTTGATCTCTTCGTTGATCCATGGGTTTTCCAGTAATGTGGCTTTCAGTCTCCAGGAGGTAAGAAGGTTTCTTTTTTTATTTTTATGGTTTATTTCCAGTTTGACTCCTTTATGATAGAGAAGAAGGCTGGTACGATTTTGATCTTAGTATATCTGTTGAGGTTTGTTTTATGGCCTAATATGTGATCGATCCTGGAGTATGTTCCGTGTGCAGTTGAGAAAAATGTGTATTGAATTTTTCGGGGGTGAAGTGATCGATAGATATCTGTTAATCCCATGTGGTCTAGGTCCTTATTTAGAGGTTTAATGTCCTTGGTTCCTTTTTGTCTTCTTGATCTGTCCAATAGAGAAAGTGGGGTGTTGAAGTCTCCTACTATGTATGTATTTTCTTTAATGTCTGTTTTCAGGGATGATCTCAGTCATTTTTTTGAATCAAGAACAGCTGACAGTTTAACCTTTAACTCAGTTATTAGCTAATGGTAAGAGACTAGTAAATAAAGAGCAAGTCTGATATAAAATAAATACATGTAATCATGAAAAAGAGAAATTTAACAGGAAAACAATTCATTCAAAAGATTTACTTTATGCAGACAGAAATGATAGAAAAAAATATGTATTTTAAGTCATCCACCTGAACTAAATTAGCTATACAACATCTTATCTGTACAACATGTTTAGCCAGGTAGAGTGAGGTCTGTATAATACACTTTTAACCCTCAGCTGGGCAAAGCTAGAATTAACAATATAGAAATTATTTATATAATTTTGCTTAACATACCTCCAACTAAAAGGCTTATGTACAGTATTATTCCTGAGGAATAAGCTCTTTAAATAGTTACAGTTAGATCTTCATTTAAAATTCTGATCTTCTCAGCTTAATGTTGAATTCTTGCCATTTGCTGTAATTCACCACAGGACCACAGGTCTGCTGCGCCATGTGGGAATCTCCCTGGCTGGTGTCGAACTTGTGTTGCTCCTGCCAACAGCTCCACAGTGCAGTGCTTAACCGCTGCGCCACCAGGGAGGCCATGCTTTTTTTTTTTTTTTTTTTTTGATGATTTGAAGGAAGTGACTTACAAGTATGTTGGTGTTCTACTTACTGTTATTGGGTTTTTTATTTTTGGTTGGTTTTTGAATGATGATACCATGCTATTTGATGGAGCATGATTTATTAAGAATTATACTTTATAACTATTAATTTCCCTTCTGTTTAATCATTTTTTCTACTTCAAACTCTGTTACTAATATTTAAATTTCAATTTCCTTGTTTGTGTATGTGTGTTTTCCTAGTATGATTTTAACTTCCAATCTTTCTAAATGAATTTGCTGCAAATGTATTTCTTATGGATAGAAAATATGAAAATACTGTGTTTTTTTTTTAAGATTTTTTTTTCAAGATTTATTTATTTATACATACAAGCTGGGGTATAGGCCAGAGGTGGGGGGTGGCGAGAGGGTTCACCAGAGACAGAGTGGGGAGCAGAACAGGCAGATCAGAAATACACTGCTGAGGGGAGCAGCAGGCGAGGCAGGAGAGGTCTGCCGCACCATGTGGGATTCTCCCCGGCTGGGCGTCGAACTCGCATCGCACGCTGCCGACAGCTCCACAGCGCAGCGCTCAACCACTGCGCCACCAGGGAGGCCCCTGGTTTGTCTTTTTTTTTTTTTTTTGACTCAGTCTGACAATGTTTGCCCTTTAATAGTTCAGTTTTTCTCATTTTGGTTTTGACATGTATGATCTTAGACTGTCATCGTTTTTTGGAAAAATGGGACCTTGCTGTGGCTTTAGGTTTATGAACTATCAGAAGCACTTCTTTTAATACAAGCTTGTCATAAACAGCTGCAGCAAAATCACTAATTATAAAACCTGTCTCAACCACCAGAAGAGACTCTCAGTTTGTGTCAAACCGTGTCAAGTGGGACTTCATACAAAGTGAAAGAGGAGAGAGGAAAGGAAAGAAAATATGCAGTGGATTTTCTTGCATTTTAAATGATCAACAGTAGACTTGGGTATGCTTTATCAATATTATATACTAACTAAATTTATAAAATCATCTTAAACTTGTTTCACAAACCTTGAGAGTTATATACTGAGAATACCACTTTCTTACCTTTATAAGTTATGTGATATACTATAAACTGCATCTAGAGTATAGAATTTGATAAATTTTGACACAAAATATGCATAAAGCAGTAACTACAAACAAATTATAAAGCTATCCTTCACCCTTAAAGCTTTCCTTTTGCCTCTTTATAAATTCTCCTGTGTCTACCCTCACTGTGGCATCTTTCAATCACTCACTTCTTAGTGCTATAAATTAGTTGGTATTTTCTAGAGTTTTAAATAAATGAAATAATGCAGTAGATGGTCTCATGTCCATTTCTGTCATAATTTTTTTTGTGGGTCATTGATGTTATTGCATGTATCAATACTTCATTTTCCTTGCTGAGTAGTATTCCTTTCTGCAACTGTGCCACTAATGGGTTATCCATTTATCTTGATGGATTATTTCCAGTCTTGGCTCTTACAAATAGAACTGTGACCAGCATTTGTGTATGAGTGTCTGTGTCAACATTTTCTTGTACTTCTGGTAGGTCAACACTGTGGTCTGGAATGGCTAGATCATATGTAGGCATGTGTTTAAGAAACCATTAAACTGTTTTCAAAGACTTACATTCCAGCAAGCAAAGTATTAAACTTCCAATTGCTCCACGTCTTGTCAGTATTTGTTATGATCAGGCTTTAAAACTTTTGCCATTATAATGAGTAGTGCCTCATTCTGATTTTAGTCTGCATTTCCTTAATGACTAATGATGTTGAGCCTTTTCTCATGTACACACTATTTTTTGAACTATCTGTTTAAATATTTTGTACATTTTTTAAAAATTATTTTCTCATTGAGCTTTAAGAGCTCCTTATGTATTCTATATACAGCTCTTTTGTCCAATTATGTTGTACACATAGCTAATCTGTGGCTTTTCATTTTCTTAACAATGTCTTTTGAAAAAAAATTTTAAGCTTTGATGAAATTTTTAATTTTTTTTCTTTTATAGTTTTTGCTTTTGTGTAATTTTCAAGAACTTGTTGCCAAGCCCAAACTAACTGTGATTTCACTCATTTTTATTCTAGAAATTTATAGTGTTAGTGCTCATTAGGTATGATCCATTTTGAGTTAAAATTTGTGAGAGAGTGAACAAAGAGTCCACAATTACAATTCTTGCACAATTAGTTGAAATTAGTTTATTTTTGCTGTTGAAATGCCTTGTCAAAAATCAGTTCACTGTAAAGTACAGATTCATTTCTGGACTCTTTAATATGTTCTGTTGATTGATTTGTTTAGATCAGTACCACACTGTTTACGTGACCGTGACTTTATAATAATCGTAAAATGAAGAGGGTAAATTCTTCAAATTTGTTCCTTGTTTCCAGATTTGTTTTGGCTCTTAAAGTTCCTTTACATTTTCACATAAATTATAGCATCAGTTTTTTGATTTTTACAAAGCACCCGCTGACACCATCATTTAGCATTGTTTTGAATTTATAGATTAATTTGTAAAGAATCATTATCTTGCCAATACCAGCGAATCTCCTGATTCATGATATATTGTGTCACTGAATATCTGATTCCTTTACCTTCACTTAGTATTTTTAGTTTACAGTATGTAAGTCTTGCAGATTTTTTATAAGGTTTATCCATAAATATTATTTATTTTCGATGCTTTGGTAAGCATTTAGTTTCAGTTTCTGATTGTTTGTTGCCAGTAAATAGACATACATTAAAAATTTGTATATGATCTTGCATTCTGAAATTTTGTTGTTTACCTATTTATCCCTAGTAACTTCTTTCTTAGGTTCTATTGAATATTCTACATAAACTTACTGTAATATCAGCAAATAAGTACAGGTTAACTTTTATTCTCTAATCTTGATATCTTTTATTCTTTTTCTTGTTTGAACAGCCAGAAACTCCAATTTAGTGTTAAATAGGAATGGTGAATATGGCCATCCTTGTTTTATCCATGATCTCAAAATGAAAGCATTGTGTCTCACCAGTGAATGTTATGTAAACTATTGGTTACACTGGTCAACAGTGAGATTGTTACTGACTGAAAAAGGCCCTAATCTGTAGTATGTTGGTGTTCTGAACATGAAAATTTTTTATTAGTTCTCGTTATGAAGATATTTCATATAATTCATTTTATATGTTTCACCGTGTAAATTGATCCAGTAGGACTGCAACAACATCCTAAATCAGCCTAGAATGATGTCATATTGCATCGCATTGCATAATACCATCATGCACATATCATCCAGAGTTGATTCCATCATTTTCTGATGCAATGCTATACTACTGCCAGGTGTCTGCTGAAGTAAGCTGACATCAGCAGTGCACTATAGAATGCCCTGCCAGAAAGGTTGAACATTGAAAATATTTTAGACTTTTAAGCTACTGTTACATAGAATTGTTATTATTGTATCCATTTAGGCACAATACAGAACAGTAATGCCTCAAAAGTGCGTTAAGAGCATGGGCAATTTCTGCTCTATTTGTGGGGAAGTGACATTTGCCAGCCAGAAGAAAAGTATCACTTCTCAAGTGAAGAAGGCTGATCATCTTTCCTTCGGATGCAAGGTTGGTGACTAAGACAAGCCTTGGGCCCAGCATATATGCTGTGCTACATGTACAACACAGCTTTCACAGGGGTTCAGTGGCAAAAGACCATTAATGCTATTTGCAGTCCCCATGGTGTGGAGAGAGCCAAGCAACCACATAAAACACTGTTACTTCTGCTTGGTTCCTCGTATTTCCGGCAGAATAATGAAGCAAAAGAAGTCAGAATAGTCTACCCAAACATTTCGTCTGCATTGAGACCAGTCCACATGTGAGGGACTTCCTATTCCACAACCTCCAGCAGAATATTCTCTTGATTCATCTGATGAGGACAAGGGGGAGCCGACCTGTTCTTCTCCTGTTCCATCAGCATGCAACGATCCAGATTTTCACTGTGGTGCATCATCAACCCCACACAGACTGACGCAGGAAGAATTAAATGACCTGGTTCGTGATTTGGACTTATCCAAGAACAAGGCAGAGTTGCTAGGATCAAGACTACAACAATGGAGTCTTCTAGAAGAAGATGTCACAATTACTTTATATCAAAAGCGCCAGCAGCAGTTGGAGCATTTCTTCAGAAAGGAAAGTACTCTGGTACTCTGTTCCGATCTTGAGGGCCTCATGAATGCCTTAGAAATCACTCATGGCTCACAAGAATGGAGATTATTTCTAGACTCTTCGAAACTGAGTGTTAAGGCTGTGCTTTTGCACAATGGAAACTGTCTTCCATTCTATTCCTGAACAGCTCTCCAAGAGACAAGTGAAGAAATCTAAGTAGTCTATGACTTGATTTTTTTACAGGTATTAACTGTAGGCCTATTACCATTGACATGCATTTTGTGATGTAAACACCATTTTATTGCAGTTTACAAAAAAAAAAAAAAACCTAGAGCCAAAATTAGAATTTGATTGTCATGTTCGTGTTGAGCACACACAAATTAATAGGAAATGACTAATTTTATCCCAGTAACATGACTTTTGTAAAGATTTGTTGACCAGTGTTATTTATAAATGGCCTTCATCAAAGTCAGGGAGTCTCTTTATGTTCCTAGTTTGCTCAGAGATGTTGTGAGAACAGATGTTGCACTTTCTCAGATGCTTTTTTTCTGTATCTACTGATATGATCATACCTTTATTTTTTAATTATTATGGCAGATTACAATGGTTCATATTCCAATGTTAGATTAACCCTATGTTTTCTGGGGTAAATTTCACTTGTTCATGATGTATTATTTTTGTTTTGTAACATTAGATTTGCTAAAGTCAAGAAAATAATCGATGTTAGTGTAAGATAGTGGCCTAGGTTTTAGAATTTTATTCCTTTCTTGGTAATGTTTGGTTTTGGTGTCTGGCTAATGTTGGCTTCAAAGAATAAATGAAAAGTTTCCTCTTTTTTTTGTATTTCTGAAAGAGTTTGGGAAAATTGATTCTCTTAAAATGTGTAATTCACCCAGTGAAGGCATCTAAATCCTGAGGGTTTTTTTAATATATTATTTAAGTGTTGTTGTTGTTTTTGCATAGACTATCTGGGGTGTAGGCTAGAGCTACAGGGGGTGTGTGAAAGAATTCTCTGGAGACAAAGTGGGGAGCAGAACAGGTGGATTGACTGAAATACACTGCAAGGGGAATGTTGGGCAAGACAGGAGAGGTCTGCTGCACCATATGTGGGTTAGCTCCCTGATCAGGGATTGAACTCAGGCCATTGTGGTGATAGTGCTGAAATTTAACCCTTAGGCCACGAGGGGAGTCCTGGTTCTGAGGCTTTCTTTGTGGCTTTAAACTACAGATGCAACTTTTAAATTAAATATAGGGCTGTTTATATTATCTACTTCTTTATATATGCATTATTATCTTTCAAAGAATTTGGTTATTTCATCTGTTTTTAAATGTATAGGCACAGTATTATTTTAGTATGCTTTTAATTTTTGTAGAATCTGTAGTAATGTCACCTTTCATTCTTGTTTATTTCTTTTTTAATTTATATTTTTTACATTTTGTATTCCCCTTGGGTAACCCGCCACCAATTCACCTGTGACCCATCACCATCATTACTTGTGATCTTTTCTTCCCCATTTTGAGTTCTTATCCTCCCCCTCCCTTGCTAGGTATCTCTCTCTTGTTTGGCTCCCCTATATTCCTGTTATTAGTGAAACCATTTGATATTTTTCTCTTTCTTTCTGGCTTATTTTGATGAGCATGATCACTTCTAGCTCCATCCAGTTTGCTGTGAATTGCATGTGTCTATCATTTTTGAATGCTGAATAGTACCCCATTGTGTATATGTACCACATCTTCTTGATCCAGTTATCTATTTTTGGGCATCTGAGTTGTTTCCATACCTTAGCTATTGTAAACAATGCTGCAGTAAACATACGGGGGCATGTATCCTTTTGGATTAGTGTTTTTGTGTCCTTTGGGTAGATTCCCAAAAGTGGTATTGCCAGGTCGTATGGAAGCTCCATTTTTAGCAGTTTGAGGAAACGCCATATAGCTTTCCATAGTGGTTGGACCAGTTTGCATTCCCACCAGCAGTGTAGGAGAGTTCCTTTTTCTCCACAGCCTTGCCAGCATTTGTTGTTGCCTGTTTTTTTTTTTTTTTTTTTTGATGTGGGCCATTCTCACTGGTGTGAGGTGGTATCTCATTGTGGTTTTGATTTACATTTCCCTGATTATAAGTGATATTGATCATTTTTTTCATATACCTGTTGGCCATTTGCTTTTCTTCTTTGGAGAAGTTTCTTTTTAGCTCTTCTGCCCATTTTTTGACTGGATAGTTGATTTTGTTTTTGTTGAGTTGTGTGAGCTCATTGTAGATTTTTGCTATCAGTCCTTTATCGGTTGTATTGTGTGCAAAGATTTTCTCCCAGTTAGTAGGGTGTCTGTTTGTTTTGATTAATGTCTCTTTTGCTGTGCAGAAGCTATTTAGTTTGATTATCTTTTCCTTCCCTTCCTTTGCTTTTGGGGATGTGTCTTTAAAGATTTTGCTGAGATGTATGTCATGTAGAGTTTTGCCTATTTTTTCTTCTATAAATTTTATGGTTTCAGGTCTTACATCAAGGTCTTTTATCCATTTTGAGTTGGTTATTGTGCATGGTGTGAGGTAGTAGTCTAGCTTCATTTTTTGCATGTACAGTCCAGTTTTCCCAGCACCATTTATTGAACAAGCTAACCTTGTTCTGTTGCATATTCTTTGCTCCTTTGTCAAAGATTAGTTGTTCATAGATTTGCCACTTTAATTCTGGGTATTCTATTTGATTCCATTGGTCAATGCATCTGTTTTTGTTCCAGTACCATGCAGTTTTAATTATTATGGCTCTGTAGTATAGTTTGAAGTCAGGGCGTGTAATCCTTCCATTTTCTTTCTTTTTAGTTAGGAGAGCTTTAGCTATTCGAGGTTTTCTTTGTGGTTCCATATGAATTTCATCAATGTTTGTTTTATTTCTTTGAAGAATGTCATTGAGGTTTTTATCAGAATAGCATTGAATCTGTAAATTGCTTTTGGTAGGATGGCCATTTTTATAATGTTAATTCTTCCAATCCATGAGCAGGGGATGGATTTCCATTTTTTGGTGTCCTCCTCTATTTCTCTTAATAGTGTCTTACAGTTTTCTTTCTATAAGTCCTTTACCTCTTTCGTTAGATTTATTCCCAGGTATTTGATTTTTTTTTGGCTTCAATTTTGAAGCGATGGTTCTCTTAATTTCTTCTTGAGACTGAGTGTTTGCATATAGGAGGGCTACTGATTTTTGGGCGTTGATTTTGTATCCTGCTACTTTACTGAACTGGTCTATAATTTTGAGTAGTTTTTCATGGAGTTTTTAGGATTCTCTATGTATATTACCATATTGTCTGTAAATAGTGACAGTTTGATTTTTCCTTTCCCTATTTGGATTCCGTGTATGTCTTTCTCTTGTCTTATTGCTCTGGCTAGGACTTCCAGTATTATATTGATAAGCAATGGTGAGAGTGGACATCCTTGCCTTGTTCCTGATCTTAGGGAAAAGGCTTTCAGCTTCTAACCATTGAGGATAATATTGCCTGTGGGTTTGTTGTATATGTCTTTTATTATGCTAAGGTATGTTCCTTCTATTCCAAGGGTTTTGAGGGCCTTTATCATAAATGGATGTTGCACTTTGTCGAATGCTTTCTCAGCATATATTGATATGATCTTATGGTTTTTTTCCTTTTGTTGATGTGTTGGATGACATTAATTGATTTTTGGATGTTGAACCATCCTTGTGTCCCTGGAATAAATCCCACTTGATCGTGGTGTATTATCTTTTGGATACATTGTTGAATCCTGTTGCTAAAATTTTGTTGAATATTTTTACATCAGTGTTCATTAGGGAGATTAGTCTGTAGTTTTCTTTTTTGTGTGTTGTCTTTGTTTGATTTTGGTATTAGTGTAATGTTGGCCTCATAGAATGTGTTTGGTAGTATTCCTTCCTTCTCAATTTTTTGAAAGAGCTTGTGTAAGATAGGGACTAGTTCTTTTTTAACATTTGGTAGAATTCATTTATGCAACCGTCTGGTCCTGAGCTTTTGTTTTTGGGGAAGGTTCTGATTACTGTTTCGATTTCACTGCTTGTGATTGGTCTATTTAGGTGTTCTGTATCTTCTTTATCTAGTTTTGAGTGCTTGTATAGTTCTAGGTATTTGTCCATTTCCTTTAGGTTGTCGAACTTGTTTCCATATAGCTGTTCATAGTAACCTCTCATTATTCTTTTGATTTCTGCTGTGTCTGTGCAATTTCTCCTCTTTCATTTATGATCCTATTTATTTGTGTTTTCTCCCGTTTTTTCTTTGTAAGCCTGGTTACAGGTTTGTTGTTTTGTTTATTTTTTCAAAGAACCAGCATTTGGTTTCGTTGATCTTCATGATTGTTTATTTGATTTCCATTTCATTTATTTCTGCTTCGGTTTTTATTATTTCCTTTCTTATACTGGTTTTTGGGTTTTTTTGTTGTTCATTTTATAGTTCTTTGAGATGGGAGATTAGATTGTTTTGTTGAGTTGTTTTTTGTTTCTTGATCTGAGCCTGTATTGCTATATACTTCCCTCTTATTACTGCTTTTGCTGTGTCTGAACATTCTGGAAAGTTGTGTCTTCATTGTCATTCATTTCTTGGTATTTTTTAATTTCTTCTTTGATCTCCTCATTAGTCCAGTGGTCTTCAGCAGTGTGGGTTTCAATCTCCATGAAGTAAGAGGGTTCCTTTTTTTCTTTTCATGGTTTATTTCTAATTTGATGCCTTTATGATTGGAGAAGATAGTAGGTATGATTTTGATCTTAGTGTATCTGTTGAGGTTTGTTTTGTGACCTAGTATGTGATCAATCCTGGAGTATGATCCGTGTGCACTTGAGAAAAATGTGTATTCAGATTTTTGGGGGTGTAGTGCCCTATAGATATCTGTTAAGTCCATGTGGTCTAGGTCCTTATTTAGAGTTCTAGCATCCTTGTTTATTTTTTTGTTTTGTTTTGTTGATCTGTCTATTGGTGAGAGTGGAGTATTGAAGTCTCCTACTATGTATGTATTTTCTCTAATGTCTGTTTTCAGAGATAATAATAGTTGTCTGATATATTTTGGGGAGTATATGTTGATGAGGGTTATATCATCTTGCTGAATTGTCCCCTTTATCATGATGTAGTGACCATCTATGTCTCTTTTTACCTTTTTTAGTTTGAAGTCTCTTTTATCTGCTATAGGTATAGCTGTCCCTGACTTCTTTTTTGGTCCATTTGCTTGCAGAATTGTTTTCCAGCCTTTACTTTCCATCTGTGTTTATCTTTTGTAGCTAAATGCGTTTTCTGTAGACAGCAGAAGGTTAGGTTCTGTTTTTTGATCTATCTTGCTACTCTGTGCCTTTTTATTGATGTTTAGTCCATTTACACTTAGAGTTAGTATTGATACATTGGCATCTATATTTGCTATTTTGTCTTTTAGTGGTTTTATTCCTTGTCTTAGTCTGATCTTTTTCATTCTTCTGTTGGTTTTGGTTTTAGGACTTCTTGTAATATTTATTGGACTGGGAGTTTAGTCATGACGATTTTCTGGAGTCTCTGTTTGTCTGGGACGGTCCTAATCCTTTCTTTATAGAGGGAGGAGAGCTTTGTGGGGTAAAGTATTCTTGGTTGGCATTTACTGTCTTGGAGTTTGTTGAATATGTCTCTCCATTCTCTTCTTGCCCATAGTGTTTCTTTGGAGAGTCTGATGTCAGCCTGATTGGTTTTTCTTTATAGGTTGTTTCTTGCCTCTTGTCAGCTTCAATATTTTTTCCTTATCCTGTACTCATGTGAGTTTTACTATTATATATATAGGTGTAGTTCTTCTAACATCATGGTAATTTGGAGTTTTTGCTTCTTGTATGTCTGTTTTCATACTTGGGAAGTTCTCTTCTATCACCTCCGTAAATAGTTTCTCTGCTCCTTAGGCCTTCTCTTCTCCTCCTGGGATTCCTATAACTCTTATATTTCCTTTCTTCATGGTGTCAGATAGTTCTTGAAGCGTTTTTTCATTATTTTCCCTTCCTGCTTCTATTTCCTTTTCCTTTCTGGTTCTTTTAATATCTATATCTTCAAGATTACTAATATGCTCTTCCATTTCATCTATTCTGTTTTCATTGCTTTTCCTAGAGTTCTTTATTTAGTTCTTTTAAAATTTTATTCTTTTGGGGTCTTGATTTCTCTTCAGTTCGTTAATTTTTTTTGTTTCATTCTTTTCTTATACATGATAATTTTAAATTCTGTATCAGAGAGGCAGAGTTCTTCCATGTCATTATTGTTGAGTTCTGGTGCTTGATTTTCTTTTTGTGGTGTTCCTTCGCCTGAGGGCCTGCTTGGTTGTTTGTATTTTTCTTCTCCCTGTTGTTTGTTTTCTGGTTTGTTTGATGCGATGGGCTGTTTTGTCACTGGTATTGGCAGGCGTCTTGGGAGTGTTCCTTCTGGGATGTCTGGAGGTGGTGGTTAGACTGAGTCTGATACTATTATGCCAGCCTCCCCGAGGGTGGTAATGTGATTATGTTGATAAGCCCTGTCGCTGAAGTTTCACTCCCACTGTATTTACTCAGTTCCAGGGGAGGATGGTGGCGGGCTTTTGACAGTGGCACCAGAAAGGCTTCTTCCTTTGTTCAAGATTAACCTAATGGTGGGCACAGATCTTGATGGAGGTGGGTGGACCCAGGCAGTTCCCAGACAGGGTGCCAGGGCGCAGGAGGAGGGTGCCCTGCTCTGCCTATGCTCTGCTCACCTCTGACTGAGAAGAGGCTCCTGGCAAGGCATGCGCTGCACTTTCCTGGGGTCCCCAGACCTTCTAATGGTGACACAGCTTAAGGTGGTGCTGGGGAGACCCAGGCAGTTCCCAGAAGGGGCATGGGAGGATGGTGCCCTGCTCCATGAATGCTCCGCTCACCTCTGACTGAGCAGAGGCTCCTGGCAAGGTGTGCCACCTTTTCATTCTTGGTATTTATCATTGTCTTCTTTTTTTCCTGATCAGTATGGCTGGCAATTTATCAATGTTATGAATTTTTCTCAAAAAACCAGCTGTGGTTTTTATTGATTTTCTATATAGTGTTTTTATTTCATTAATTTCTATTATTATCTGTATTATGTTTTCTTCTCCTATCTTGGGTTTGTTTGCCCCTCTTTTTCTACTTTCTTATGGTGGAAATTGGGGTGATTTGATTTTTTAAAAAATCTTCTCTTTCTACCTAATTATTTAAGCACAAGGAATAGAATTATCACAATTGTTTACTGTCATTGTCTGCTATTCCTAACATCAGTGACAGTGCCTGGAGTTTTTAATTAATCGATTTTTCTAATTATGAACCATGTTTTCCTGCCTCTTGTGCCTGGCAAAATTTGACTAGAGGCCAAACATTGTGAATTACATTGTTGGCTGATGGATACTTTAATAGTCTCATAAATATTCTAAATCTTTGCTCTGTTATGCAGGTAATTTATTTGGAAACAGTTTGATTATTTTGTGTCTGTCACAGTGATTTGTTCAGACAGTCTGAAGCAGTATTCAGGCTCCAACTAATACTCCTTACCACTGAGGCAAGACCTTCCTGAGGAAGCTGCATATATGCTGGGAAGAATGATGTTTTTTACCATTTGGCTGTGGGAACAAGGACTATTCATGGCTCCATCCACCACTGTTCTCTAATACTTTTAGGTAGTGTCTTTGGACGTCAGGTAGTTTCCTCACATGAATGTGCTATCTGTACTTTGCTGAATAATGTTAGAAAGGGGCTTACTGCAGATCACTGGGGTTCTCTGTTCAGCCATTTCTCCTTTAGTTCTTTGTGCACATCAGTTGCTTTAATCTCCTTGTACTCTCTGCTTTGTCTCCTTAACATGGGCATCTTCAGGACTCCATTCATATTCCCACTCCCTGCATTGTACCTGTACTTGTTAGATGTATGTAGGTTTATTTCTTTTGTTTTACTTTCTCTCAGGCATCATTGTCTTTACTGCTTGATGTGCAGTGACATGAAACCTATTATTTCTATTTTTAAAAAAGATTTATTTATTTATATAAGCATACAAGCTGGGGTACAGGCCAGAGGTGTAGGGCTGTGAGAAGGTTCTCCAGAGACAAGAGTGGGAGCAGAACAGGCAGATCAACTGAAATACACTGCTGAGGGAAGCAGCGGATAAGACAGGAGAGGTCTGCTGCACCATGTGGGTATCTACTCGGCCAGGCATGAACTTGTGGTGCTGCTGCTGACAGCCCCACAGCGCTGCACTTAACCCTTTTGTGCCACCAGGGAGGCCCTCCTGTTATTTCTAAAACATATATTTTATCCTTTTGCTTTTTTTCCCCCCAAAGAAAATATTCAGTCTCTGTTATTCCATCTTGAACATATGTCATCACCAAACCTTTTTATAGTTGTGTTTCAGTTCATGTTGGGGATAGCTGGATTTCATAATTAAGTAGTATATATATATATATATATATATATATATATATATATATATATATATATATATTTAGAGATTTATTTATTTTTGCATACAAGCTGGAGTACAGGCCAGAGGTGTGGGTTGGCGAGAGGGTTCACCAGAGACAGAGTGGGGAGCAGAACAGGCAGATGGACGGAAATACACTGCTGAGGGGAGCAGCGGGTGAGACAGCAGAGGTCTGCTGCACCATGTAGGAATCTCCCCTGCTGGGTGTCAAACTCGCATAGCTGCTGCTGACAGCTCCACAGTGCAGTGCTTAACTGCTGTGCCACCAGGGAGCCCTAATTAAGTAATTTTTAAAAGAATGACACGTCAGAACATTTCTTGAATCGTGGAATGTTACTGCCTTTAAATTAAAAAAGGAACATTTTGGTTTATTATCTGAAATTTTAAAGACATTCTTTCACAATCTTGCTTTTATGTTGCTAAGAAGTTTCATGCCAATTAGAATTGATTTTATTTATTTTTTTCCTGGATTGCCTAAATATTGCATTTTAATATTGAAGTCCAATAACTTTATTTACCCATAAGTATCTTGCTATATGTTTTTCCTTATAATACACCCTTGCTATATATTTTTCAATATGATACTCCTCCTATGTTAGACATAGTCTCTTATTTACACCTCTGTTTGGTGTAACCTGGAGACCAGCCTGGATAATAGTGAAACTATGCCTCTCAATAGCTGCTAACATGAGACCCTAGCACTGACTTCTCCATCCACCACAGAACTGGTTGCTACTCAATCCTTTTCTTCTAACCTGACAATCTACATAGATTTATTTTCTTTGAAAAATATTTATTTTTTTAAAAATAAATTTGTATTGAGGTAGCTTATACTGGTTTATAACATTATATAATGTTATATAGATTTCAGGTCTACTACATTATGCAACATTATAATTGGACCTCTGTGTACACTGTGTTGTGATCACCAC
Source organism: Scalopus aquaticus (assembly GCA_004024925.1). NCBI lineage: Eukaryota > Metazoa > Chordata > Mammalia > Eulipotyphla > Talpidae > Scalopus > Scalopus aquaticus. Next base: position 44,063 of record PVIJ01010495.1, read on the forward strand.
CAAAAGTCTAGTTTCCATCCACTAGTAATCAATTCACTTTTATTCATTTTACTCACCTAAAGCCCCTTTATCTCTGGTAACTACCAATCTGTTCTCTGTATCTAAGAGTTTTTGTTTATCCATTAGCTTTGTTCCTTTATATTCCACGTATGAATGAAATAATCAGGAATTGTCTGTGTCTGACTTATTTCACTTAGCATAACATCCCAAAGTCCATCTATGTTCTTGCAAATGGCAAGATTCATCTTTTTTTTTTAAGATTTATTTATTTATACATACAAGCTGGGGTACAGGCCAGAGGCGTGGGGCGGCGAGAGGGTTCACCAGAGTCAGAGTGGGGAGCAGAACAGGCAGATCAGAAATACACTGCTGAGGGGAGCAGCGGGTGAGGCAGGAGAGGTCTGCCGCACCAAGATTTATCTTTTTTTAAGCGGAAAATTATTCTGTTGTCTGCCTCTATCTATCTGTCTGTCTGTCTGTCTGTCTGTCTTGATCATATCTTTGTCATCCATCAGTAGACACATAGGTTATTTCCATATCTTGGTGATTATAAATCATGCTGCAATGAATATAGGGGCATGTATTTTATAGCCGGGGAATATTCAGTTGTATATTTACACCACATCTTTATTCATTCATCTTTTGAAAATGCTAATTAAAAAGATATCCCCACCCCTTCATTCATTGCAGCATTATTTACAATAACTAAAACATGGAAGCAGCTTAAGTGTCCACCTCTAATCTGAGTTCTACCTCATGACATAGTGATCTTCCTGTGCCCAGGAACAGGGCACCTGGATCTTGCTGCATCATACAGTGTATCAGTGGTTCGTTGTATCAGTAATTTTGCTATACATATTAGGTGGATTTGGGACCTATTGGAGTTCTATAGAAAAATGTTGGTTTGGTTTGAAGTTTTGGTCAAACTGTACTGTACTTGAACATTTTGTCCTTCATAGATTATGACTTGGAGGTGTAGCTATTTGAGTTTTATCAGAAGTGAGTGTAAGCTTTTTTGTTTCTCTCTTATAGAGGAACAAAATTCATTTTAGAAATTGGTTTTAGAAATTATAAAGGGACAAAAACTATTAATTATACAAAACCTTTGTTATTTACTATAGTTGCCTTTAAGATGTTAACACTTTGTGTGCCAGTGCCCTTTAAATTTACCAGCCCTTGGGGGCCAGCCATTTTCTGTGCCGCCGCATGAATGGTATAAGCATTCACTGAAACACACACAACTCCTGAACTATTGGATATATTTTAATTAAATTTTAAATGCATAGAGATTAAAGCTTCTAGACTGAGTATGATCAAAGAAATAGCTCCTAATAGTTCCAAATAAATCCACCATGGCATGAAAAACCAGAGACTAGATGAACACATATTAATACGTGAGCAGCCACCTGATACTGGTGACAAAAACACGTACTAATACGTGAGCTGACCACAAAGTGTTAAAACCACCTATCAGCCCTCCTCTCTTCCTACCTGGGTCAGTGTCTGACTGAGGAGAGAGGGGAGCAAAGAGATGATTAAAGGACTTTGCAATGTACCTGGCATGAGCTTTCTCAGCATGGATCCCATTTGTGTCCTGCAAAGATCACCCAAATACTGCCTTATCAAACAACTTCTTACTAAGCCAACTGAGATAAAAATGACTGCAAAATCCCAGCATACATGCAGAAAGTTACAGTTGATTTAGCAGTGTCCTGGAACCTCATCACTGCAGATTTGTATGGCAATCCAATGTCCACTTTACCTTGGTAATTTCTGGCTCAGTTTTTCATGTCCTGATTCTTTGGTAAGGATCTGGATCTGGTGCAGTTTTGCTCTCTGGTTGTTTGTCTATGCACCACAGATTTTTAAAAATGCATTGTGAATAAACTGATGTTCAGAGAGGTTCAGTGACATATTCAAATACATTAATTTAGACATTTTAGCATTTTAGAAACAACACTTAAGTCCATCTTTCTTGATTCCTGGTGCTTTTTATTTAAAGAAATTATCTCTGTTTTTGGCATCGAAGATGTGGTATATATACACAGTGGAATTTTATTCAGCAATCAAAAATGATAAACTCATGCTATTCACACAACATGGATGGAGCTGGGAGGGATTATGCTCAGTGAAATAAGTCAGAAGGAAAAAGAAAAATATCAATGGTTTCACTTTTAGAAGAAATGTAGGGAAACTGAACAAAGGGTAAAAAAAAGGGCAAAACTTGCAGGCAAACTATAGATCTGAGACATACAGCAAGGATGGGGGATGGAGATGGGTCAAAACAGGGGAGGGAGGAGTACAAGGGAGTATGGTGATGGTTCATCGGTGATGTGGTGATGGAAGATTTATGGGCATTACACCTAAGGGGACAAATCAAATATTGTACAAAAAAACCCCAGCAATGTAAGAAAATAAAAAAAAGGTTAACTTAAAAAAAATCATCTCCAGTAACTATCCTGGGAGGATTATATTTTATCTGTAGTAACTGAATCAGAATTTAATTCACTTGCTTAGGGTCATGTAGATGATAATGAGCCAAGACTGAGATTATGACTTACAACCAGGGCATCTTCTATGCTCACGGCTACAGTCTGACCAGCTTACTGACCTGCACTTTTCTCTCTCAGCCCCACAGCTCCAGTCACACCTCCTGGGATATACTCTTATACTTTTAAGTCTTGAATATCCCATATGTCTTCTTCTGAGTCCTCTATGTTGTATCCCCAGGCTCTGGAGCATTGTGCCCCCTGTCTGTGAAAGTTTAAAACTTTTCAGCCCATTTTGTTCCATACCAATTCATTTCAGATTTTGAAGGAAGGCAGTGGGGGAAAATCCATGCCTATTAGTACACCCTATGTTAATAACTTCTCTAAAAAGTCACCAAAGGAATAGAGATTTGGAAGTTTCCCTCTATAAATAGGCTATTTAGCTGTGAGAGGCTGACTTAGAGGCTCTTAAAGCTAATAGACTTGCACTGTAAAGATTGCATCCTGAGTTTTTTTTTCTTTTTCTTGATTTAGTTTTTACCCTACCTTGAAAACACTGAGCTGCTTTACTATCGGATAGCAGAATTTCCACGAAGTATCTGAAATATTAGCCATGTCTTGTAGGCATGTCTTGAAAGGTATCCACTTGCATTTGGAAATATTTATAAGGTTTCTTAACATTTCCTAAAAATCAGCGGGTGTGAGATCAGTACATGTGACAGTCCGCAAACTGCAGGGGCAGGGGGTTAAGGGAATGTGGGGTCAAAGGGTTTAAGTAGATGTCTTAAACCAAATTCTCACATGTTTAATTAAATAAAACTTGAATCTTTCCTATACAAAGAACCTTTATTGGTTATTTTTATATCCAAAGAAATTTCAAACTGAAGGAAAGTATCTTTTTTTTTAAAGTTTTCTTATTGCAATATCATTTGAATAGAGTATTACCTTTTACAAAAGGAATCTAGATGTTAATAGTAATTAGAGTTTAAAACCTGTGACACCTACATGGTGGGTATAATCTGAGTATTTTGTTCTTTTTCTTCTTGTCTAAACAAGACTGACTGGTTTTCAACAGGGAATGTGCTAATGTCAAAGTCAAGATTCTAAGACTTGTGAGATTTTTGGTTTTAATTTTGTCAAATCCACATTGCCTCACTTAATGAGATGTATTTCTGTCCTTTCTAGCATTCTAGATTTATCATGCTGCCTTTCTGGTAATTTCTAGTTAGTAATGTCTAAAGAGCTTTGGCTGTCTCTCTAAAACTGATTACACAGAAATGATAATCAGTCACCAGTGAATGATATTTGATTGCCAAGATGTGAGATATTATAAAACTGACTACACCAGATATTTTCATTTTAGTTTCCATACTGAAAAACTTGTGGAATTGCAGTGTCTGCCATGTCACAATTCCCTTTTGAAGAAATATTTATTTGAAAAAATATCCTTAGGTAGTCCCTTCTTCAGAAATTGTTAGGCTTTGGGGCAAGAGATTCTGTTATCTTGGCCATAACACATTTATTGAAGGATCTGTACCCTAGTCAAAGTAAACCTCTATGAGTGATTCCTAGCCTGAAGTATGTAAATGGATTTTAGGAACATTTCATATTTCCTTTGAAATTTCTTTGAGAGACTATAGTTTTATTGAATTTTCTAAGCAGCATTTGTTGAAATGTGGCTAATGCAGCACTCAGAGTCCCTCTAAGGCTATAGAATACTCAGCAGGCTCTTGGCAATTTTAGAAGAAAAAGTGATGAAGTAACTCCACAAATGTGAATTATACATTTGAAATGTAAGGTTGTTTATATTTTCAGAGAAATATAGTACTCTCCATTTTAATCACTATCTTCTTAAAGATGGAATGATTTAGGATCGTATTCATCAGTCTTTTTAATGTTCAGTAATCAAGGTGAAGTTTGTATTGGTTAACCCGGCTTTACATTATTTGTATGCTATTGTTGCACTTGCTGAATTTACCTTTTTGTTGTTGTACTATAAATTGCATTACATAAGCAAATCACAAAAGATGAATATATACTTAAAAATGATGGTAATTTAAATACGATGACTCCAAAATATTCCAAATAGAAATGTGAACAAGACTCCATTACTAATATTGAATGTGAGGGTTTGTAAGCTTGAATAAAGAATATAAAGTGTAATAACTTTCATAAAGATAAAAAAATAATAAAGGATACAATAAGGAATTATCTGAAAGTATACTCTACATTTGTAAATAAACTACCTGAATTTATATGTCCCTAGATCTGTCTTACAAAGATTTGAAAAACAGAACATGAACTCTTAGAGGTTTTCATGTCAATTTCAAACAAAGCACAGTGATCTTTCTCGTATAATTGAATTTTTCCAAACTAAGCATAATATATTACTTTTCAATATGAAATCAACACATTTTGATGTTAAAAGCAGAGAAGAAACCAAACCCAAACAGTTCATCATAAAAAAGTTATACTCTGGGGCCTCCCTGGTGGTGCAGCGGTTAAGTGCTGCGCTGTGGAGCTATTGGCAGCAGCAACGCCAGTTCGACTCCCGGCTGGGGAGATTTCCACATGGTGCGGCAGACCTCTCCTGCCTCTCCCGCTGCTCCCCTCAGCAGTGTATTTCCGTCTGTCTGCCTGTTATGCTCCCCACTCTGTCTCTGGTGAACCCTCTCGCCACCGCACATCTCTGACCTGTACCCCAGCTTGTATGCATAAATAAATAAATCTTTAAAAAAAAAGTCATACTCTGGATAGCTAAAATAAGACATTTATGTCTTATTTTGTGTCAAGTTTTTGGTATCACCAAGAAACTTATAAAAGTTTCTTGTTGCAATCTTAAGTAAAATGATTTCCCCAATATAGCCTACTAAAGTCATATTTTATTTGATGACATTAGCAACTTCATTTTTTAAAAGTAAACTGAAAGATTGTTTCCAAGTCTTACCTGTTATAAATAGTGCTGCAGTAAACATAGGGGTGCAGGTATCCTTTTGGATTAATGTTTTGTGTCCTTTGGGTAGATCTCTAGGAGTGGAATTGCTGGGTCATATGGTAGCTCCATTTTTAGTAGTGTGAAGAACCTCTACACTGCTTTCCATAGTGGTTGGACCAGTTTGCATTCCCACTAGCAGTGTAGGAAAGTTCCTTTTCACCACATCCTCGCCAACATTTGTTGTTGACAGTTTTTTTAATATGTGCCATTCTTACTGGTGTAAGGTGGTGTCTCATTGTGGTTTTGATTTGCGTTTCCCTGATTATGAGGGATGTTGAACATTTTTCCATATAACTCTTGGCCATTTACATTTCCTCAAACAATCCAAATGTCCAAAAATAGATGACTGAATCAAGAAGATGTGGTACATATGCACAGTTGAATACTATTCAGCAATCAAAAAGATAAACTAATGTCATTTACAGCAACATGGATGGAACTAGAAGGGATTATGCTCAGTGAAATAAGTCAGAAGGAGAAAGAAAAATATCAGATGGTTTCACTTATAGGAGGAATATAGGTGAACCAAATAAGGGATCAGGGAAAAAGCAATAACAGCAACAAAAAACACAACAAAGTGAAACAAAAATAAACTGACAACTATAAATCAGAGGCATTATGATGTATAGGGGAGGGAGAGGGATCAAATGAGGGTGGGAAGAGCACAAGGGATTATGGTGATAGTGCACGGGTGAATTGATGGTGGAAATTCTAGGGAGGCTACACCTGGGAAAAGAAATAAAATGTTGTACAAAAATGAACAATGATGTATAATATATATAAATCAAAAAAAAGTAGACTGGAAGAAAACTCCACATCACATCCTTGGAAGTTGAAGTGTAAATGTGTTTTTATTTATCTGCATAAGTAGTATAGTTCTTGCTTGTTTAATCATGTATTCTTAAAGATGGAATGATTCTAATGGAGGGTAGAAAAAAGTCATTCTTACAAAATCAAACACCCATCCACACCCATAAAGGGAACCAGTATAGCTTAAATGTAAACATACATGGTACAAGTATAACAAATTGAGAAATAATGTAAAAATACTCTGATAAACCTTCATTTGGCTAAGATGGAGTAACTGAGACCAAAGTTACTATTCTACCTGAAATGTCTAAAAAACGGACAAATATGGGAAACAAAGACTTTAGAAACATTGGGCATTAGGCATAAGAAAATCAGTCCTTAGAGATGGAAAGAAATGAACTGAGTCCTATGGTTGTCCTAGCTTACTATCTAGAAAAATGTCCAGAGATTATCCGGGAGGGGGAGCCTCTTCCATGAGTTAAGGAGACAGACCTGGGAACTTTGGAAAGACATGCATCTGGGAGATTGTAAGACAGAATTAAAGAGGATGCTGTACAGAGAAAACAACCTGAGAAATCAGCAGAAACATTCCTTCAAAAATGCAGTAGGGTACAGATTAGTCCATGCATGTGAGGAAATGATATCTCCCAAATAGAGTGAACAGTGTCCAAAGCTCACATACAACTGGGAATACTATTTATTGCTCACCAGAGTGGAAAAAACTCTGCAGTAACAGATGAATCATCAGTAGTGGGAAAAAATTAACCCTAGGTAAATTGTGCTCTCTTCCCATATGAGAAAGTTAAAAGTTAGACCTAAAAGGATTGAACAGTTTCCAAGTAATTATGTCCCAGAACAAAAATATATATAGGAGCACAAGAGTACCTCGTAGCCAACAAGGTATAAAACACAATGTCTATCACCCAAGTAAAATTACCAAACAAACAAACAAATAGGAAGATACAGCTCATTATGCAATCCATAATGAGGATAAAACTCAATTAAAAACTCAGAAATGACACAGAGAGTAAACTTAGTAAAAGTGGCATTAAAAAAGTAATTATGGTAGTCCACTTGTTCAGAAAGCTAGAGGAAATGATTGATAAAATCAAACTTGAAGAGATGAAAAATATAATTTCTGAGATAAAACTGTACTGGGTATCAAAGATAGAATATTAGACAATAGAGCACAAAATATTAGTGAACTTGAAGATATTGCGATAGAAAGTATCTTCATAATGAAACATGGTGAGAAAAAACTACTTAAAAATAAAGAGCATCAGTGAACTCAGAATCCCTTGAGGAGAGAATAGAGAGGTGGCATTAAACATTGAAGAAAAATATCTGAAAAATTCTAAATTTGTTGAAAATTAACAAACATGCATATAAGAAGTTCAATGAACCCCATATACCAAAAAAAAAAAAAAAAAAAAAAAAAAAAAAAAAAAAAAAAAAAAAAAAAAAAAAAAAAAAAAAAAAAAAAAAAAAAAAAAAAAAAAAAAAAAAAAAAAAAAAAAAAAAAAAAAAAAAAAAAAACAAATCACTCACATTGCTTTTAAAGCCCTCATAAAAAAATCTTAAAATCACTCAGGAAATATATGCATTATGTTCACAAGAACTAGCTATGGATGATGACAGATTTCTCCTTAGAAACAAAAGAAGCAAAGAAACAGGTACAGCATCTTTACAATACCAAGAGAAAAATCTGTCAGCCTAGAATTGTATACCGATCAAAAATACCATTCAAAGAAGAAGGTTAAACCAAGACCTTTGTCTCAGACATACAAAAACTGCAATAATTTTTCATGCAAAGACTTAGACTATAAGACTTGTTAAAAGAAGTCCTTTAAACAGAGCAAATTACATGAGACACAACAAAGAAAGAGTACTAGAAATGGTGACTTCATGGGTAAATAGTGGCTTAACTTTCTTTAAAACAATTTCCTTTAAAGTTTTCTTGTGATCTCTGGACGATCAAGACCCTCTCAATTAAAGACTTAATTAAAAGGGCCTCCCCGGTGGCACAGCGGTTGAGTGCTGCGCTGTGGAGCTGTCGGCAGCGGCGACGCGAGTTCGACGCCCTGCCGGGGAGAATCCCACATGGCACAGCAGACCTCTCCTGCCTCGCCCGCTGCTCCCCTCAGCAGTGTATTTCCATCGATCTGCCTGTTCTGCTCCCCACTCTGTCTCTGGTGAGCCCTCTCGCCGCCCCACGCCTCTGGCCTGTACCCCAGCTTGTATGCATAAATAAAATATAAAAAGACTGAATTAAAAGTGGCTCTATGGAAGACCTATGCTCAATAGGGTAGAACTATAGTGGATGATTCCCTTCTGGAGAGATGAAATCCACATAAAGGAACAGTAATAGGGAGACTGGGTCACAGAGAAATTAGGTAGTGGAGCTGACAGTTTGTAGAGGGGAAAAAGCAAATTGAGGCCTAGACACACTAGGGACTCAGAATGTTTCTAGAGCTACTGTAGGATAACAGAAGTGATTTGTGTGTTCTGAGTGGTGATGACCTGAGGCATGACTGCTGAGATGGCTAGAAGCTTTATTAGCTTCACTAGTGTGGCTTTTTTAATATCTGTTAATTAGAGCCCCAAAGTGTTCCTGGTGAGCCATGATTCAACATAAGATAACAAGGGAATTGAAATAGAGAGGCTTATTACTCTCAGGACCTGATCTCAACGATCTCTATGACATGTCATGGGAAGGTAAAGTCTGGGTGAGGCAGACAGAGCAGTACAGAATCTGGGGCACATGCCTTTATTAGGGTTGGGGTGGTGTTCCTTGGGGTTTTGTGATGTGATTTATAATAAGAAAGTTATATGTTTGGTCTTCATACTTTTTTTGGCTCAGAGATCCTAAAACCCTTATGATTTCTTAGGAGAGAGTGGGAAATAGATTGTTATTGTTATGTTAATGAATTAACTTTTCCACACCACTAAGGATGAGGGCTAGGAGAATGAAGGGTATAATTTGGGGTTTGAAACTTAAGTTCTTCATCCCACTCCTAAACCCCCACCTTCCAGAAAGGGGAAAGGGACTGGAAGATGAACCAATCCCCAGTGGCCAGTGATTTATTTAATCATGCCTGTGAAATGAAGCCTCCCATAAGAAACCAGAGGGGCTATGGAGAGCTGCTGGCTTGGTGAACATCTGCAAATTTGGGGGAATGTGGCACACCTGGAGAGGGCATGGAAGATGTGTCCCTTCTCCATACCTTGCCATATGTGTCTCTTCTATCTGGCTGAACCTGAGGTATATCCTTTTATGATATACTGGTGATCTAGTAAGTAAAATACTTCTGAGTTCTTTGAGTTGCTCCAGAAAATTAATCCAAAAGGGTAGGAAGGACATGGGAGTCTCTGTTTTGTAGCTGGCCAGTCAGAGGTACAGGTGACAACCTGGACCTATGGTTGGTACCTGAAGTATGTATTTGCGGGCACAATGGTATGAGACTGATCACTTTACCTGTGGAATTTGTTGTTATCTCCAGGTAGATAGTGTCAGAATTGAGTTAAATTGTAGGACTCCCAGCTAGTGTTTCAAGAATTGCTTATTAACATGTGAAAACTATTGCTGAACTAAATAGTGTCATTTCTGAGATGTGCCATGTAGACCTGACCCAGGTTTTTCTTGGAGGAAGAGAAGTTTATTATTTGCATAATAGAGATAGAGTGTGAATTTCTCCTTAGACTGTGTCACTGGGTAAGGTCTGGAAAGGGTCTTTAAGGAGAAGACGGGCAAAAGGGAGACCAAGGAGTCTTTTGGTGCTTGGATGTTGGAGATATTTGATGCTGCTGGTCATCTGAACATGCCCGCATGGATGGGATTCATGCTTCTGCTATTCAGAAAATTTTACTATACTCCTCCCTGAGGCGGAGATTTTATTTATTATAATTTTTTAAATAATTTTTAAAAGATTAATTTATTTATGCATACAAGCTGGGGTACAGACCAGAGATGTGGGGCGGTGAGAGGGTTCACCAGAGACAGAGTGGGGAGCAGAACAGGCAGATCGAGGGAAATACACTGCTGAGGGGAGCAGCAGGTGAGGCAGGAGAGGTCTGCTGCACCATGTGGGAATCTCCCCAGCCTGGCATTGAACTCATGTTGCCTTTGCTGACAGCACCACAGTGCAGCGCCTAACCCCTGCGCCACCGAGGAGGCCCCAAGGCAGAGATTTTAATGTTATAACGAAGGTAGTGTGAATTTTAGGTCACACATGGAAGAACCGAATGTGCCCACATGTACTATATTCTTTACACACACTCACTTAAACCACTTAGATGAGGTTAAAATCTGGTTATTAAAGACTCAAATATATGGCTTAAATAATTTGCCATTGAGTAAATCAAATGATAGTAACTTAGAGACATTATCTTCCCTGACTAAACCCAATGGGCACTCAAAGGGCTCTAAGGAGTGATTTTTTTTTAAAGATTTATTTATTTATGCATACAAGCTGGGGTACAGGCCAGAGGTGTGGGGTGGCGAGTGGGTTCACCAGAGACAGAGTGGGGAGCAGAACAGGCAGATCGAGGGAAATACGCTGCTGAGGGGAGCAGCGGGCGAGGCAGGAGAGGTCTGCCACGCCATGTGGGAATCTCCCCAGCCAGGCGTGGAACTCGCGTCGCTGTTGCCGACAGCTCCACAGCGCAGCACTTAACTGCTGCACCACCAGGGAGGCCCTAAGGAGTGATTTTTTAAAAATATTTTTTATTTATGCATGCATGCAAGAGCTGGGGTGTAGGCCAGATGTGTGGAGAGTGAGAGGATTCACCAGAGACAGAGTGGGGAGCAAAACAGGCAGATCTACTGAAATATACTGCTGAGGGGAGCAGCGGGCAGGACAGGAGAGGTCTGCTGTACCATGTGTGTTAGCTCCCTGGCTGGGGATTGAACTCAGGCTGTAGGGGTGATAGCATTGAGACTTAACCCCTAGGCCACCTGGGAGGCTTCCTGTTTTCATTTAGTACAGAAATTTGCTTTTATTCAGTAGACCACTAAGTAAATGAGTTGTCATTCTAGTGAATTGAGTAGGTGCTAAATTTATTCAAAATTAAAGATTAGAGTTTGAACCAAAGGCTGATGAATCTGAATCCAAAGGAGCTTTTGTGTATAGCAGTGTTATGAATTAGCTTGTGTCAAATTAGCTACATTCATGTGAAAATTGCCCAAGGGCAGAAGAAGGACAATCTCAAGACATTATGAGATAATAAAACATTTCTATTTATAACAATAAATGTAATATTCTTTATGGAAGGAATTTTAGAGAGATCAAGGTACAATTGTCAGAACAGGAAAACTGAAAGAAAGGATTAAAACAGGACAGACTCACATCCTTTCTCTTTGTGAACTCAGATTGGATGTAACCTACACACACATTGCAATGTAAACACTATGTGAAAGGGCCCATTCCAGAGTCATTTGAGTTACAGTGGAGAAATGTTTCCTTTTTCTCAGCAGGATTGCCAGAAATACATTAAGCACAACAAAGCAGCCCACTAACCTTTGATGCTCTCCACAGATTGGGTTGTTTTGGAAAGGAGTCAAATGCCATCTTCTCACGGAAGTCAGAAGCCAGCATCACATACACATTTTCACATAGTCATCTCTGGGCTTGCATCAGGAAAAACACTTAGGGAAACCCTTACCCAAGACAGGAAGATCAGAGGTAGATGGTGAGAGCCCAGAGACAACTGTGAGTAAAAGGATATTTTTGTCTTGTTTCATAAGAACTCTAAGAGTGAAATTGTCAAACAAAGCTTGTGTTTGCCAAAAATGTGGACAAATCCCTAGATTCTTAAGAATTTAAGGCATATCTCTAGAAAGGGAGTTCCTATTTTTGTTCACTTACTATATCTCAGACATTTTATATACCCTATAACATTTAATATGTGGATTCCCTATTTTCCATATGATGAGAGATGGCAGCTTTGACCTAGGTGACTTAATGAAATCTTGTCTTCACAATGCATCAGAGACTTGCCGTTAGCCACTAATTGTTAGAAACAGCTCCTTAAAAGGTGGAGGTACTGTATCTCCTGCACCACTTAATGGTCAAGTGAAGTTACACAACACAGAGGCAGGTAGGCTCTGGGGGAGAAGAACGTGAACCCAGTTCCTGAGGCCTGAGCTGAAGTTCCTGAATTGCACCCTGGTACTGCTGGCAGGTGGAGGAGCGACATGGAGACATGTGGGGAGGCTGACAGTGGCAGCTGTTACTTTGATTTGCACATTCGTTTTACTCCTTTTGTCTCAACTTTATGGGACCTGCTTCAGAGCCCCTTTCCGATGGTTCCCTGCCAGAGGGTGCCTTAGACTTCTTGCAAGCTTATGGACCTCAGTGGTTCTGCTTTGAGCCAAACCTGTCTGGCTGGGTATTTGCCCAAGAGGAGATAGGAATATCCTTTCCTCTCTTCTCTCCTGATGTGCACTAATTCTATAAAAGGCTTTTCATACTGAAAGTCTACTTTGCCTTTGTGTGCATGGATGACCAGACCTCTTTAAAGGGTGCAAGTTTGGGGGTCCCTGGTGCCCTTTGGTAGCAAGCTAACATATCATTTTTATTTACTTGCTGGGCTTCTCTGATGAACGGTTACTCTTACATGGCCAGCATCATGCCCTGTCCTCACTATGGTGTTTGAGTTTTTCAGGCTGTCTAATGTAAATATTAACTTAGTAATTGCAAGTTGAATGACTAAAGCAATCAGAAAACAGTCTGACCTCAGGTGCTTGGTGTGTATCACTGGAATCGTGCACACAGTGCCTCTTCCCCAGGAGGCACGTGTGGGTCTACTGACAGAGAAGCCAGCTTCTCTGCTAAATCATCTGCTTCATCACTATGACCAGTGAGATGATTATCCCTCTTAGGCAGACAGTGAAGCCGAATTGCTGAAGAATAAAGAATTTTCCCAAGTTAACTTTTAAGTGATTGGACTGGGATTCAGCACCCAGACTTGACTCCAAAACCTTCCCATACTCCTCTCCTACACTAAATCCCAGAAAGTCTGCCATTTTATTCTCTAGGTCCTTGAGATTTCAATTCATCCTCCCTTTCAAGGAACTGTTTTCCAAATTGGCTGTGGGAGGTGGAGTTCTGGTACTGCTATCCCTCTTCTGTGTCAGGATAAATTCCACTAATATCTTGGGAACTGACTGCCCTCAGGGAATAGAACTGCTCTCTCAACTTCTTATTGAGTATCAGCCCCTTTGATCAAGATACAAGTTCTTTTTGCATTCTCTGAATAGATCTCATTTGCCAGGAAAAAAAGAGGCTACATCTGAAATCATGTTTTTGGATTCAGAATTTGTTTTCAAATGCTTTTGCCATCTCCCTCATCTCCTGACTCCCCAGATACCTTTGTGTTCTCTCTGCCTCCGCTCTAAGTTAGGCTACCTCCACCTTGCATTTCCAGATTGACTTCTCATCCACAGTTGACTTTAAGTACACGCATTCTGTAGGCGGTCTCCTGTGTACCCCAGCACCTCAGAATATGAGAAGAAGCATGTAGAGTTGTTCTACATATGTGAATATACAGTAAAACTTCTGGATCTCCCCTTCCCTGATTTTCCTGGCAAGGTGAGCCCGACCATCTTCATAGACTGAAGTCAGCACAGGCTCCATCCTGTGCAGGAAGCCAGAAGGTGAGCCAGTCTTTGAGCCCACACTGAGATCAAGGAACCAGACAAAGAAGATTGAACAATGGGTACCAAGTTTTGTATTTCCAGGGTATTCTTTAGAAATCAGGGAAGTGCTTAATCTCCAGCATTTGCCTTTTCCTGCTCCAAGGATAGTACCAACATCTTTACATTTTTGATGGCTCACTGTTCCTACCTTCAAAAGTGAATTCAAACTAATATTTGTTAGAAAGCAGTTCATATAGAGTAAAACATGGAAGTGCTTCCCTGGTGCAACTCTCATTTTTGATTCTTTAATAAATTCACTCAGTTTTTTTATGCCCAAATTTAAGACTGTGGTTCTAAAAATACTTGCTTGTTTCCTTTAGATACAACATAGACACAGTGGAATAAACTATATATTTAAGTAAATTTAAAAATTGCCATTTTTATTAAAAGCTGTGATAGGTCTTTGTGCTGGCCCTGGGGTTATTCATTCACAGTTCAAACTATGAAGAAAATTTGTGGAGACGTCTTCCTTAAGCAGATGGAGTGGAGGGGGAGAAATGGCATTATGGAGAAAGAGGAAGAAATAGGAAAGAGGAGGAGGATAAAATTTTCTCTCTCTCTCTCTCTCTCTCTCTCTCTCTCTCTCACACACACACACACACACACACACACACACACACACACACACACATACACACGATAGTAAGCAGTCAAATATGGCCTACTTAAATCTTTTCTTTGTTACTCTGTGGATTCAGAGTAAACTTGGGTCACGCCTGCAGTTTAGTTCAGTGGAATGGAGTTTTCAAGTTAAATTCATTAAGATGTTATTAATTAACAAAGCCTTTACACTAGGTTTGTTTTTGACAAATAGGAAATCTCAGTGGAGCTGAGGACAGGGTTAGTAAGGAAGCTGGAGTCCCCTCCTAGATCAAGTCTGTAAGAGATGAGTGTAAATTCCTAATTTCAGATTTATGATGTAGGTAAAAATATCTTCCTTTAATAAGCTTCCTCTTCAGGCTATAGATATCACTGCAAAGTGAGAATTCAAATAGTTAAGTACAGTGAGGAGAAATGAAGCAACCATTAAAGGAATGATGTAGTTCTGATTACTCAGTGGCTTTCAGAAACTCCCTGCATTTGGAACTAAGATGGAGTTTGTAGCCGGATGTGTGGTAAAGGAAGTCAAAATGTTGCAAGAACACACTAGGGAAGAAAACCCCTACTGCTTTGGAATGCAAAAGAATGGTGTTTTCTATTTTTGTTCTTACCCTTTAGTTTCTGGATGCTCTTTAAGTTTTTAGCAGAATTCTAAAATCGAATGGAGAACATGATTTAGAAAAATTAAGAACACTGTTGCTGCATTATAAAATACAGATAGACTTAGAATGATAGTTTCTGTCAGTGTTGTTTGATTTCTGCTTTTTTATTATTATTTTTTTTAATATATATTTTTATTGTTATTTATGTCTTTTACATTTTGTATTCCCCTTGGGTAGCCCACCACCAATTCACCCGTGATCCATCTCCATGGTCCCTTGTGTTCTTTTCTATTCCATTTTGTGCCCTTTTCCTTCCCTCCCTCCGCCTCCCTCCTACCCCCCACCACCGCCCACTGATTGTCTCTCTCCCACCCGGCCTCACTATAGTCCCGTCATAAGTGAAACCATTCGATATTTTTCTCTTTCTTTCTGGCTTATTTCACTGAGTATGATCCCCTCTAATTCCATCCATTCGCTGCAAATTGCATGTGTTTATCTTCTTTCCATGCTGAATAGTATTCCATTGTGTATATGTACCACATCTTCTGGATCCAATCATCTATTTTTGGACATCTGGGTTGCTTCCATACCTTTGCTATTGTGAACAGTGCTGCAATGAACATACGGGTGCATGTATCCTTTCGGATTAGTGTTTTTGTATCCTTTGGGTA